>SPJY01016462.1:249930-396481 GCA_005191435.1 Raddia distichophylla
CGCGACCTTAATTCCGCCTGCCCCAAGGATAACTTTCCCCTTCCACGCATAGATCAGCTAGTTGACGCTACGGCAGATTCAGCTTTGATGAGTTTCCTGGATGCTTATTCCGGTTACCATCAGATCGCGTTGTGTAAAGAGGACGAAGAAAAAACCGCCTTTGTTCGTATAACTTCGTATAATGTATGCTATACGAAGTTATTACGGTCAATTTATTGTTGATCCTACGAGCCAATAACACCTCGTATTCTTTGGCGAATCCAAAGCCTTAGGTGGTTAGGCCACTTTATACAACCATTATATCTATCTTCTTTCTGCTAAGTAATGCATGCCTTTATAGAAAATGAAATGGTAGTGGACTCACTAGCTCACAACGACTAAGTACTATGTTGTTATGACTAATTGGCTAGCGACTAGGCCAATTTAACGGACTATTTTTGGTTGATCTATGAGCTCCCTAGTACTCCCTCCTGTCATAAATATTTGGCGTTGGAGATGCATGGTGGCCAATGTTTAAAACTTGAGTTATGAATACCTTTTAAAATTTTAGATTAGCTACATACAAATAATATGTAGATTCATTTCGAAAAGTACTTCAACAATATTATAATTTTTATGGATTTCGTAGATAAACTATAATGATAACTAGTGACTTTGCTTTGTAAACTGAAAAGTTTAAACCACAAATATTTGTTACTAATAGAAGTATGTACTAATACCTACTAACTATATGAGTCGGGGCATCCAAAATTGAGGGCCCTTGGCGGTCGCACCAAGTGCCCCCCTATCTGGACCGGCCCTGATGAAAACCTTGATAGACTTATAGTTACTCCTTGCTGCTATAGTTCCATACTTCTTCAATTCCACCTTCCAAGATAACTTCACCGTCGTTCCACGAAGACAAACATCAGATTCTGTGATGTTAGAAAAGCACCAGTCACTTTTGTGCAGTCCTACCATCTCAAGTAGAAGAGACCTAATCACCAATTTATATCGGTCATTAGCATAATTAGCTATTGCACCTTCAGATCCAAGAACCCTGCCTGAGAACATAGGCACATTCCGTTCCTTAAAATTCGTGAGGCATGTGCTAAAACCTCTCCAACTAGAAAGATCCATCACATCCTCCAGCACAAAATGTATGACTGATTCCTTTAGTACTGCAGAGTGTAATAGGCCCAAATTGGAAGAGGGGGTACCAATAAACACACTGGCTTCCGATAGCTCAAGAGATTGTGAAGGCTACATATTTCAAAAAAAAATGATCTAAATTAGGCTGTTTTAAGAAGGCATTTGCTGAGAGTAATGGCAAAAAATAAGACCAAACAATCAGTATGTTAAACAATAAAATCATAGATAAAATGATATTAAGGTTATATGAAGCCATGTGAACATCACCTTCACTCTCATTCCTATGCTTGGGAAACTGACTGCCATAAAACATATGTGCTCACATTGCTGCACAAGACATCATGTCAATTTACAGCATTATCTATCATAAACTTTTTAGGCACAACAACGTTAGGAAACTTACGGTTGAAAGTTCCAGCTTCTTTTCCAGCGTTGAACAATTGGGAACATTAAGAATCTGATTGAAAAATTCACAATTATAAATGGTATGTATGTTTTCCCCTGAATTATAAAGTACTGAAAGATATTGTTCAAAGTTTGGTGAACCAATCAATACCTTATAGCTTCGAAAGTGCACAAAGTCCCCTCGCCTTGAAAATGCAAACATGAAATCATGGTCCTCATCAGATGGACTTACAGCTCCTCCAAATATCTACAAAAGGAATAAGATCAACCGCCATATAAAAGCAAACATCATTTGATGATTCTCTCTTAGTATACAATTGAGAATAGTTTTGAAATTTTGGACAAACAAATTACCTGAGTAAATGCTAGTTTTATGATTCGCCAATATTCAGAGTCCACAAAGTTCTCTGAGAAAACAAGCAAAGGCCTCTTGGCAGCTGGTAAACTTTCAATCATATATACTACACAAAGTAGCAATGTTAATACACACAAGATAATAATGTCAATATATACAAAAAAAAGAGTTAAAGCTGGCAGCATGCTTCTGAATTGATCAAAAGGAACTTGATGCTGGTAAATTACTTTAGAAGCTTTTTTAACTTCTGTACTTTTATGTGAGGTAATATGATAGTAATGTCATTTAATCTTTGCCCACAGACAGAATCACAATTAAATAAAAATCAGCGCTGCAGCCATCCACATAATTCTACAAATATCTCTTGCACTTTCCAGAATAATTGGAACAAGCATTTGTACCATACCTGTCTTAATGAAGGAATCCACTGCAACAGTAAACCTTGCCATTCAGCACCACAGATCTCACCTGGTGGGAACAAAATCAACATACAACTTACTGATTATAAGAAAAAACAATAAAGTGATAAACTAAAAGAATTGAATTAGACCTTATGGTATGAACTCAGGAGGTATCCACATGACAGCAACACAAATGAGGTCACCAATGATGGATTCCGCTTTGAGATAAAGATACTCAAACCAGTGCCCAGCTTCAAACGAAATTAACAGTCAGAATTGTTGCTAAATTAAGTGAAACCAGCAAGATCAGTAACACTAGTAAGCAAGCAAAAGCTCGTCATGAGACTGAAATCACCATCACTTTCCATGTCTGACAGGATTGAGCTTGAAAAATTTGCTAAGTGGCTCCTCTCTGTGGGTAATGGAACAATTTCCAACAATTCACCCACTAATATGGCCGACACAACTTTGGTGGATATTCCAGATTACCTCCTTTTGCCACCTGAACAAAGAAGCATTGCAGGTTTGATCAACTTTGTATATGGACCAACAATACAAACTTCCGAATCAGCAGCCTATTTATGTGAAAGAGCTATTCTAACACCAACAAATGAGGTTGCTGCAGCCATCAATGCGGAGATAATGGCCAAGATAGCCACTGAAGAAATGTCTTATTATAGTTGTGATAGCATAGATGACACCTCAGCTAACTATTGCATTGCTGAATCTCTTTATCCAACGGAATTTCTTAACACACTTCACATGAGTGGCCTTCCAGATCACCATTTGCAGCTCAAAATTGGTGTGCCAATAATGCTTTTTAGGAATTTGGATCCATCTAAAGGCCTATGTAATAGCACTAGACTCATAGTAACCCAGCTAACCCATCGTGTAATTGAAGCACAAATAATCACAGGGAAAGTTACTAGGTCAAAAGTATATATTCCGAGGATAATATGCATCTCAACCGACCCCAAGTGGCCTTTCAAAATAAAACGTCGATAATTCCCTGTTCGTGTTTCCTCTGCCATGACAATAAATAAAAGTCAAGGCCAAACACTCGGTAAAGTTGGTGTTTACTTGCCAACCCCTGTTTTTTCCCACGGACAACTCTATGTTGCTTTCTCACGTGTTACATCGCCGAAGGGGTTGCGTGTCCTTATTGAGAATAGTGCACCTGAATATGAAACAAAAACACATAATGTGGTGTACACAGAAATCTTTAATGATGTATCAAGTCAGGTCATTAACCCCAGCTCAGGTATAACCCAATATTACCTTTCTTTCATATATCTACCTGAAATTTAACTTTTCCATTAAATTGAGTTTCCATGTTCACATGAGTATGCCAATGCAATTCTTTTTTTTTTAATCTCGGTTTACCACCATATATGACCACAACATCAAAAATAGAGGTACGCAATTTACTTATCTGCCTTATATTATAGGTATCACCATCGCTGATCATCCCATGTAACCAGTTGCTCCTCTAGGACCTTTGGAGCGAAGACACTTTTGTTCTTTTTGCCTCATGTCCTCTCAATCAATTATGCTCCAGCTATCATTTAAGTGTACGGACATGGATACTTTGCATGGATATATATATGGGCTTTTGCTTTTACCATATGCTCCATTCCATCATATGTTAAACATATGTTACAAAAACTATTATATTACTTCTATCAATACATATTTCAGTTACTTCTTATGTAATTTATGCATAATTTTGATATGTATTCCAGCTGGAAAATGGCATGAAAATATCAACCTCTTATAGTTCTCAGAGCCACAACGCTAGCAATCCTTTTGCAGGCTCCTATGTTTAGTTGACCTCCTAAATTTCAACTACATATTGCCATTATATATGTCGCCTTATAGTTACCAACGAGAAACTGTAACACGTTAAGCCTCTATCCAACTATTTTTGTTTCATATACATTGTATATTGCACATGGCTACAAGGTGTTACTGTTACATTTTCTTGGTGTCCTTTCTAAAAAGAGTTCATGCATCAAGTTCATTGCTACAACAGGTTAAGTCCAGCAAATCTAGGTATAAAAAGTGCAAGTTTGGAGAGAAAAACATGTTGTGTAGGTATTCCATATGTTTTCCATATGCTTCTCTTTCAATGTCCAAGTTTTCCTTTTAGATTTATTATAAAATACATTTTTACATTTCATCATACATTGCAAAAGATCCACTTAAAATGAAATGCTACTGATACATACGTATGAGATTTAGTTATGTCACCAATCTCTTGAACATGCGCTTACGCGTTGCCGCAGCAACGCGCGGGGTTTTACCTAGTTAGTATATAAAGCAATCTGTGGCAGAGTAGAGAGCGGCCAACGGCAGAATACACTCTCATGTATGCTCATCCTAGCATAGGGGCATCCAAGGAGTTTGTTACTCGATTGTGCTCCCTATGTGCACATTTCCCCACCATAGTAACAAGGTTTGGATGTAGGGCTACTATCCCCATGTGGAGGCCCAAACCAGGGTAAAAAAAATGTTGTCTCATCAATCGTCGTTCTCCTTTCACCCTGAAGGCCATCGGCCATCTCCCAAACAATCTCACTCATCATGAAAAGGGGTTTAGTTGGTCCCTAATCAACTAAGTAAGCTCGATACAAGAGAGCCCGTCTCACAAACACCGCCAAAAACATTGCAAGCTAAATGGCAAAAACAATAATAAACTAGTCGACCATAAAAAATTAAAAAGGTAAACTGTATGAGTTTTTCTAATGTAAAATAAATGAATTTCCGCTATCAAATTGAGTGAAAAAACAATGTAGACTAGTTGGAAAAAGATATTTAGCAAATTCATATAAATATACTATTTTTCAATTATATCCCGGTAGATATAGCACAAAAGCGTTCGGTTTAAGTGATTTCATTGACTTCAAGTACATGTTTTATGTGAATCTAGTGTACGTACCATGAAAATATTAGCACGTTTTTACAAATTACTCCATCCGTTCCAAAAAGAATATCATTCTGGCTATGCACCTGAACAAATACATGACCAGAATGACATTCTTTTTGAGACGGATGGACTATAGTGTAATGACATCAGCGACCCAACGACCAACTTTTATAAATCTGCTTATGGTTTTATCATCGTTTACGTTAAAAAGCTCAATTTGCATCCATATATACAAAATTTTATGTCTTTATAGTCAGTTTTGTAGTATGTTAAACACTAAAAACCGTTATACGTTTTTCAGATAACGGGGGAAAAATCCCAGTCTTCAGTCTCCACGTACAAGACATATACAGCCCAAAAACTATTATACAATGATTTGATTTTTGTATGGTATAAATTATATCTTTTGCATAGAGTTTTTCTACACACAATTCTCGTTTCTCGTGTAGTCGACTTAGTACTGCACACGGTCTAATTCTTTATAATCCCCTCTCCATTGCTCTTTGAAATCCTACTTTGCGTTGGAAATAACCACAGACAGCGTTCGTGAGTTAAGACCATCTCCAACCGTATCTCTTCTCTTTCCATTTTCTCTTCGTGAAGAGATTTTGGTTTGTTTTAGAGTTCCAACGGATTCTTTTCGTCGTTCTTTTCGTGAAGAGATTTCTCTTCCAATTTTCTTGAAAGGAATTTCTCTCTCCAATCTTTATGTGAATCTCTTTGAAGAGATGCTATTGGAGATAATAGAAAGTAAAGAGAAAAAATACAGGAAAGAGAATGAGAAAGAGAATGAAACGAAGAGAACATGGTTGGGATGGTCTAATGCCCGGTCCAAGATCGGCGGGCGCCGTTCCATGCCCGGCACCCGCATGCGAGACACCCTCGCGAGTGACGGGCGGTTGCGCTTGCGCCTTGCGCAGCAGCGTAGGTGGCAATCCGGCAGCGCTGCTGGTCGCGCGCGCGCGCGCCATGTGGCCCCCGCGGGTCGACGGCCGGCCGTGCCACCCAGCAGGCGCCTTTTGTTTCGTCGCGCCACGATCGAGTGTGGAGTGTGGACACGGATATTTCCCGCCTCCCCCTCCCTCCTTCCGCCCCGCCGTCCTCATAACGCCCCGGTGGCCGGCTGCTGCCTAGGCCATCCCATCAAGGATCCTGTCTGGACTCAAAGACTCGACGGTCGCTCTCGCCTCTCGGGCCGTGCCGGTTCTGGCCTTCTGGCAGTTGGTCGTGCATCAGGCTGCACTCCCCGTGTCGTGTCCATTTCACGCGACGCTTGAAGATCTCTATGAGTTGTCTTATTTACTGGCTGCAAAGTTAAACTTCAAAAAGTTTATTTATGCGGTTTAGAGGACTAATTTAATTTGATTAGTTTTTTGAACTTTGAGATGCGGTAAAAAAGTTTGTGTGTATTGCCTCTGCGAAATGTCACTAGCAAGTTGCATATAATATGTAAAATGTGTATGATAATTTTTCTCATCCTCCATGCATGCAAGGAAAAAAAATATGCTACTATGATTATTCCACAATTTGTGTCACCTCTTATAAGAGCTAAATATGACTGTCGCAACAGATATAAACAACAAATCATAAAGTTTTTGTTCGACATGAAAAAACAACCCCGATGATTTTTTCTATAGATTGGTCATAAATAATAAACTTAAGAATGACATTACGTGCAAGAAACCACTCAAAAAAAAGATATGTTCATATAACTTTACATGGTGTAAGAGTTAAATGAGCTAAAAAAAAATGTTGTAAAGGAACACATCACTTATCCAAAATACCGGAAACTCCATGATGACTACGAGTTTATTGTTGCAAATAAAAATTAAAGTTATACAATACAAAAACTTTATGACAACAAACATACAACTTCATTGTTGTAAAGGAGCACACATCTTATCCAGCATGATAACTTTATAAAAAATCAAGTACAAGAAAACAACAAGGCAAAAACATCTCATGTGTGTGGATAAGCATTCCACAACAAACACCATATGTATTTTTTTTTTCTAAAAGCAAAATCCAGATCAAGTGATTCACATACGCATAACTTTAATCTTGCGGTGCTTGCTTATATCGACCTACTTTTCTAGGGGCCGCAGATCATACGCCATAGGTTCATCCATCTGTCTGTATGTCAACAAACTCCATCACCACTTTAGATGAGATGTCACTTTTGCTAGCTATAAAAGGCACCTTGTATGTCATTGAAATCACACCAAACAATTAAGTTTCCATTTGCCCCTTCAAATAGCAATGGCAGCTATAATCTTCTCTCGGTTTTCTATATGTTTTTGTGTTCTTCTACTGTGTCATGGATCTATGGCCCAACTATTCAGTCCAGGCGAAAACCCATGGCAAAACCCCCGACAAGGAGGAATCAGGGGGTGTAGATTTGATAGGCTACAAGCATTTGAGCCACTTAGGAAAGTGAGGTCAGAAGGTGGGCTTACCGAGTACTTCGAGGACAAGAATGAACAATTTCAATGCACCGGGCTTCGTGTCATCCGTCGCGTTATTGAGCCTCAGGGCCTTCTTGTACCTCGATATGCTAATGCTCCTGGACTAGTTTACATCATCTAAGGTATGTGTAGTGTCGAGCCTAGTTGAAATTATGTTCATGTAGCTAATAAGATCGGTATTTTGTGGGATATATGAAAATAACGCATATATGAGTTTTATAAATCTAACAAACACTCCTCATTTGCAGGGAGAGGTTTTCTGGGATTGACTTTTCCAGGTTGCCCAGCAACCTACCAACAACAATTTCGACAATTTGGTGTTCAAAGCCAAAGCGAAAGCCACACCAAAAAATTTAGAGATGAGCACCAAAAGATCCACCAATTCAGACAGGGAGACATTGTGGCACTCCCTGCCGGTGTTGCACATTGGTTCTACAATGATGGCGATGCACCTGTTGTCGCCGTGTTTGTTTTCGATGTACACAACAACGCTAATCAACTCGAGCCAATGCAAAAGGTATAGACTTTTTAACCGATGTTCTAGTTATCAATTGTCATGCATTTGTCATTCTCTTGTTTAGCTTGCAATCCATAGAGTAATAACTTATTATTTCCCTTTGGTACCAATATGTAGGAGTTCTTGTTAGCTGGTAATAATAAGAGAGAGAGTCAAGAGCTCTCGAAACTTCAGTGTAGCAACACCCTTGGGAGAGTATATTCAGCGGTTTCGACACTGCGATGCTAAGTGAGGCCTTAGGCACCAACACTGAGGTGGCCAGGAGACGAGCCAAAATGATCAAAGGGGAGAGATAATTCGAGTAAAGAATGGCCTTAAATTGTTGAGACCCACTATGACACAACAACAGGAACAAGCACAAGAGAGGTACCAACAAGCACAGTATCCTGAACAACCACAGATGGTTGGCAGATACAATGGTTTGGAGGAGAACTTCTGCGCAATCAGGGTAAGGCTAAACATTGAAAATCCTAATCGTGCCGATACCTACAACCCACGCGCTGGAAGGATCACACGTCTCAATAGCCAAAAGTTCCCCATCCTAAACCTCGTTCAAATGAGTGCTACAAGAGTAAACTTACACCAGGTATCCACAACAGTGTTACTGTTATAAATATTTCTTAAAATTTTATTTGAAATCCATTGTTTCATAAGTTACAATGCTGTGACATATTTTTTTAATTCATATTGCAGAATGCTCTTCTCTCACCATTCTAGAACATCAATGCACACAGTGCTGTGTATATGATTCAAGGGCATGCACGTGTTCAGGTCGTTAGCAACCATGGGAAGACAGTGTTCAATGGCATTCTTCGTCCGGGACAACTATTAATCGTACCACAAAACTATGTTGTTTTGAAGAAAGCACAACGTGAAGGATGCCAATACATTGCTTTCAAGACAAACCCAAATTCTATGGTGAGTCATATTGCAGGAAAGAACTCTATCCTTCGCGCCATGCCAGTCGACGTGATCGCCAATGCGTATCGCATCTCCAGAGTGGAAGCCAGAAGCCTTAAGAATAATAGGGGAGAAGAGCTTGGTGCCTTCACTCCTAAGTACCATCAACAAAGCTATCCGGGATTTCCAAATGTGGAAGAAGAGTCACTTTCAACTAGTGAGACCTTGACATGAAAATTGTTATAGGACCAAAATTTAAATAAAACACTACAAACATGTTGCTTTGTGGTGGATCTTTTCCATTGAAGAGTATCAATAAATTATTGGATTTTCCTTATCTCTCCATTTGTTTTCATGTTACCATTTGCGTCTAATATAGTTTGTAAACTTGTTGGGAAGGCTTGCTTTACATGATTTCTTTTACAAATAGTCTTTCATCTAGGTGCATTATTACACAAAAAAAAATATTGCACAAATGAAAAATAATGAATAAAAGAAGTTGAAAAACTCATTTTTAGATCGCGAAACTATCATACAGAGCATTGTTGCCCTATTTCTTTTGCATAGACGTTGGTCTTGGACTCCCACATTGGAAATAGGGAATTTGTTTCCCACCAAGTCATGTCCTATATAATATTTGGTAAATGGGATAACCACTCAACCGACTATCACATAGCGCCGAAGGGAACACCGAGTAAAGAAGATGTTAAACTAATGGATTGATGAGGATTATGGTGTATCCATAGAGCTTTTAAAATTATCAAATAGAACTATATTTCAGTGAACAAAATGCATGTCCAATATCTTTACATATAGTGAGGTTTGATGGCCAAGCTGATGTTGCACATAGTAAACATATCTCATGATGATGATGTTTTACTCGAAATTATCTTGAGTGCATAAATTGTTTGATCCCTTTGTTCAGATGGATTACAATGTGTCGGAGATTAGATAAATATCCTTATCCTTTTTGCCTAATCTAAATATGGATCGTAATGAGATGGGTATCCAAAACCTATCAGATTGGGTTCTAAAAATTATTTTGTCGAGTTGGATATATATTTAGTTTCAGCTCTACACCAAACTACAATTCTGGCTATTGCTCGATTGTGAACTCTCTTCGTTATATAGCCTCTCATTCCATCCCATTCCTTTGAGCTTAGCAAGGTGGTACTAAAACATATACGCACTGAGCCTGGGTCTTGGCCTTGGCCTACTATAGGCTGCAGGTTGCGGCAGTTAACATTACTGCACTTACTTCTTGCGGGATGTTGCACCACGCCTGAGACTTGGCCTATGCCATTAGCTAGCTTTCTAAGGCGCGCGTGTGCTGGTCTACCTACTACGCTTGTGTGGGCTGGCCTACTAAGGCACGCATGGGTTGGCTTGCCTACTATCACGCATGGGTTAGCCTGTTGTTGCTGTGAGCGCTTGTGCTGGCTTGTTGGCTGCAACAGTGTTTCGGGTACCCAATGGATACCCACGGTACAAAAGTGGACCTGTACATGAATTTACCCGTGCCTAGAGCCGAACCCGAAATCACATACACATGGGTCTAAAATGGGACCCATACTTGAACCTAACAGGACTCTATTGGTAATTTTGTCATCGCTAAATAAGGAGGAGAGAGGACCTCCACAACATCAGCCTGACTCCCTCCCGCTGAGCTATCCACAACTATCTACTTCTAGATTTTTTTTTTTTGAGATTCACCATTTAAAAGTGAATAGGACGATACTAAAATTTGAGCCTTCGCTCTTTTTTGTCAATTTTGTGGTTCCACCCGCTTCATCTCTTGATCTTCATTAGAACTTTGGTGTTTGAACATAGGTCGAGCAAAACCTATGTTGTTGGGTCATGTTTTCTGGGGCTTAATTTCTAATATTTGTTTTGAAATTGAATCACTTTGCCTTATTGGCCATGTTTTCTACTACATTGCCATTTCTAAAAACTCTCAAAAATAAGTCTAACAAAGTGGGTTAGCATTCAAACCTTTTGTAGAATCTCTCAAAGTTTGGCTTTTAAGCAAACAAGCGAACCTTAAGTTTCGAAAATAATAGCTCGCATAACTAACATGTTATACGTAAATACTCCCCTGAATAGCCCTTCTTCCCTGTAACCCTTTTTGCCTACATGCTGTTGTCATCTCCCAAAACATTCCGAATTACATGTGTAGTTATCTGTATCCATCAGTAAAATTAATGAAAATTGCATAACAATATTGCAAGAGGCGATGCATCTTGCATGGATAACAGGAATATGGTTTGTCCGTTGTCCGAAACGAACGACGTACGTACGTGGAGCATGCACTGAACAACAACCCGTGCCAAGTCTGCAGCTAGCTGCCTAGGTGGCATCTGGACGCACCACGGCGTCAACACGCCAACGCAACACCGTAGTGATTTTTAATCCTGCCGTGACGTAGTAACGAGAAAAACCATTATATTTCTCATTAGAACAGGATCAACGCATGAAAAATTGTTAATTAATTACTGGTTGCAGCAGTGAGACGCCAAAGATCAAGCTTCCCAAACCTCGGAGGCGAACACTATACATTGGCGCGAAAAGCTTCGAGCTAAGTGGACAGAAGCAAGAACGAGTGCAAGAGCCTTAATTTGGTGCGTGCGCTCTAGTCTCTGCTCATCATGCTCAACTTGTACCCGAGGCCAGTGGCGAGCTCCGGCGACGGTGACGGAGACGGCGACGGGTACCGCGTGTTCTACGGCATCGCCGTGGTCTGCCTGTCCATCTTCATGTTCTGCGTGCTCGCCGCCGCCGTCAGCATCTGGAAGGCGTGCGCCTTCGCGGCCATGGCCGCGCTGCTCCTCAGCGTCGTCGGCTGCCTCGCGCCCAGGAGGTGGTTTCGCCGGAGGGGGAGGCCGGCGAGCATGGAGCTACCCGTCGCGGCGCCAGGCCGGTGCGCCTGCGCGCCGCCGGCGTTCGCGTACGTGTGCCCGCTCGCCGAGAGGGGGGCCGGCAAGCCGGCGGGGGCCGCGAGCTGCGTGATGTGCTCGGTGTGCCTCGAGGACGTGCGCTCCGGCGAGACGGTGCGGCAGCTGCCGGCGTGCAGGCACATCTTCCACGCGGAGTGCATCGACATGTGGCTGCGCTCGCACCGGACGTGCCCGATGTGCCGGTGCGTGGTCTCGCCGCCGGCGACGGCGACAGCGAAAGCCGCCGCGCCGGAAGAGGCGACGCCTGGGTCGTCGGCTGAGCCGGCGTTGCCACCGGTGTAGGTGTGCCTAATGTCATGTTTGTAACTACTCACTAGTGTACAGAAGAGTGCAAATGACAAATGATACTGCCCGGCCTATTGCATGCAGTTCATGTTGCGATTAGGTGGTCGTTTGAATGATTTGTTTGTGCAATCCAATAGTGTTATTCAAACAACTATATATCTTCTAATCTTATGTACATTATAGGTATGTCCGTAAGAAGTGTAATTTTGTGACTTTTGTCGAGGCATAGACCAAGAGTGTGCGGGCTGAAACCACTAGGTTACTTTTAAGAGTAGTTCCATGTAGTAACAAATTCTAACCTACGGAGAGAAATGGGGCGGACGCAGTATTCAGATAGTATAGGCGTCAGCCTAGGCTGCCCCTCCATCGAACGACCCAATTTCGAAGCTCGACCCATGATTTTCTTCATTCAATAACCTGCGCATGTCGTTTTTTATATGAAAATGTCCATGATTATTAGCGTGTGGACAATCTCACCTAGGCTGCCTAAAATTCCTAGGTCTGTCACTGGAGAGAGAGAGAGGCCACGGCAGGGATTTTTTTTTCGGAGAAATTTCGCCGAAATTTCGCGAAATCCGAAATTTTCGCTGCGAACCGAAACACTTTCGAAATTTTTGAATTCAAAAAATTTGAACTAGCTTGAGACATATATATAAAAGGAAGGCATAACTTGATTCTACACAACATCTCAAGTAGCCTGGTGGGTGGTGTGCTCTATAACAAGCAAGAGGTGCATGGTTCAAGTCCCAAGTTCAACAATTTTTTTGAAAAATTCAAATTCTCTATTTTTATTTCGGCCGAAATTTCGGGAAATTTCGGGAAATCCGGAAATTTCGCTGGAAACCGAAATTTTACCAAAACCGAAATTTAAATCCTTGGGCCACGGTGAGATAGCGCCGGAGACCACACATGGAGACAGAGAGAAAGTGGTGGGAGAGAAAGAGCAACGGAAGCATCAAGTACCCGTCACTATGTTTGCACGAATCTCAAAGTGGTTGAAGTCCTATAACCTCCTTGTATAGGGAATTCTCCTCCCCCTTGCCACCTTGGGGGGGGGGGGAAAAAAAGAACAGTACTTCCCAGTTGACCAGGTTGGCTATAATTGACTGCTGCCAATTGCCACTTCCTTTTTTTTTTTTTTTCTACCGTTGGTTATTCTTCTCGCCTCTGCTGCTGTTGCTTTACGCCGTGCCGCCAATCCAGTAAATTTACCATTATATATCACTCCACCGCCGCACTCCTTCCCGTCAAAAAACCACCGATTTTATCTTCCGCGCGCCACGCGGTCTCCAGATGCGAACACCGCCATATTCACGAGCTCAGATAGTGATCAGATGCCGCCTATATTTCTTGCCGCGCGCCAGATCGAGCAGCAGCAAGACACGCACCGCACGGTGGCGCAGCTGCGGATCGATCACCTGTGCTCGATACAGATCATGCCTGGCCTGATCGCGAGGATGCTGGCGAGGTTCCGCGACGGCGAGAATGGCGGGTACAGCTCCTGCTACGGCCTCGTCGTCTCCGTCGTGACGACGCTCCTCTTCTGCGCGCTCGCCGCCACCGTCGGCGTCTGGAAGGCCTTCGTGTTCGGCGGCCTGGCGCTGGCGGCCTTCGGCGTCGCAGGCTGCCTCGCACCGGAGAGCTGGTGCCTGGGGCGGCGGGTCGGCGCCGGCTCCGTTGCCGAGCAGGAGGCCACGGCGGCGGCGGCGGACGAGCTGCGGTCCGGGCTCGCGGAGGCCGCGATCAATGCGCTGCCGACGCTCGCGTACGCGTCCCGTGCAGGCGCCGAGGACGGCGGCGACCTGGAGTCCGGGACCGGCGGCGACGAGCTGTGCTCCGTGTGCCTGGAGGACATGAAGGCCGGCGAGATGGTGCGGCGGCTGCCGGCGTGCGGGCACCTGTTCCACGTGGAGTGCATCGACATGTGGCTGCACTCGCACCGGACGTGCCCTTTGTGCCGGTGCGACCTCTCTCCGCCGCGTAAAGTCGCTGCCAAACTTGCTGCGCCGGAGGCGGAGCCGCCGGCCGACGATGCCTTGCTGCCGGTGTAGCCCTGTCGAGAGTGTCTTTTTGGCTGCAAATAACATTGTTTTTCCCTGCATATTTGCAGGTAATTCGACTTTTTTAATGTAAATATGTACAATTTCTGTAAAAATTGGTCACAAAGAATTAATTTAGGAAATTTTTTATAAGCTCAGAAAATTATCTCTAATTAAATATCAGATTTGCTTATCGAGCAGCCACCACCGACCGACATGGCCATTGGCAACCACTACCTTGGCTATGCATGACCACCGACCACGACAAGACGGATGCAGCATGGCAACCAGCTAGGCTCGGCACAAACATGATGCAACGGCTCCAACATGCACCCAACATAGTTGTGAGTATCCGA
Organism: Raddia distichophylla; assembly: GCA_005191435.1. Classification (NCBI taxonomy): domain Eukaryota; kingdom Viridiplantae; phylum Streptophyta; class Magnoliopsida; order Poales; family Poaceae; genus Raddia; species Raddia distichophylla. The sequence goes on from SPJY01016462.1 coordinate 264,665, forward strand.
CATTGCTCACTGGTAGCTGCACCAATAGGAGGTGGTTGGCTCGACCAGGATGGAGAGAGGAGAAGAGAGAAAGAATAGGAAGAAGTATCCAATCACTTGAATTATCGTTAATGTAGAGGGATTTTGAAAAATGATCGTACGAAGAGCGAGTGGGGCAAGCCTTAGGGCAGGTCCAGTGAGGACTTATTTTGTGTTGTTCTAATACGGAAGCAAGTCCTAGTGAATAAAATATAAGAGAGAGAAATATAGATTAATAGATAAAGGGAGACAAATAGTGTTGAGACCCAATTTGGGTGGCCATTAGACCCATTTTTAGAACACATCCAGTGGTCGTGGATGTAGATAGAACCATATGTATACACATGTAAATAAATGTTTTGAGAAAAATAGTTGTACATGGAAAACGGTAGATTCTTTAAAAGCTATTTTCACTATCCCTTTCAAGTATTGGCCACATCCACCTGCGTAGCTAGCATTCACACCTCACAAATCTCGCAACATTGTACATAGTTTGTTTGCTAAACAAAAAAACACACGTGTGCAATCCTCGGTTTACAAAACCGCGGCTAACCAGTTAGCCACTGATAAATTAGGCTCTGCGACTGAACGGTTCCAAAAACTGATGGTTTGAACCAAACGAAATTCATTCAAATGAAATTTGAATTGAAAATTTGTATATTTTTTCTTAAAATACTAATAATTATTCTAAGCACTTGAACTAAAACGTAATTTAAAAATTCTAAACTTTTATCATCATTTCATGTGATTTTGTGTTAAAAACAGTTAGCCGCCGCTAAACGTTAAAAACCATGGCCTAGCCAGGATAAATTTTATCAAAATTCAAATTTTAGTTTGTGCCTCACACCGTGATAAAACCGCAATTAAGCACAGTTAACCGAGCTAACCGGCTTCGTGTCGGATAAGGTTTTCACCTCCCAAATGGCTTTTTAAACGCGCAATCTGCTACGCCATCAGTAGCAATAGTCGCTCTCGACTTGGACCGATCTTGATTCTTGACGCCGGACACTGCAAAGCAAACTAGTGTCATCAATGAATCATTCAACATAATCCCGTCGTTATCCATGATGATGAGCTTATCCCCAGTTCCAAGAATCGAAAATTCGAAACCTCTAACCAGAAAGAGCAAATAGACCACCAAAACTGCGGCTGAAATGCCCAATACCATGGGCACAAACCACCAAGCCGAAACGCGCACTGTGAGCTGCTGCGGCCGCGCTGAAGCCATCTATTTCTTGACGCGAAGGGCACACGCGAGCACAATGGCAAGCTCGTTGGCGCGCTCCGCTCGCGCCTTCAGATCATTCGGTAGCGTCTCGTCTCTCGGCGGCGCTTTCGCATGCTCCGCCTGCGCCGGCGGCCGCCGCCGACCGCCCGCGACGACGGCGGCCACCTCACCTGCTACGGCGTCGCCGTCGCCTGCGCGGCGCTGCTCCTGCTCTGCATGCCGCCGCCGTGCAACCACCGTCTCATGATGCGTATGCCGCCGGTGTGAGTGTGTAATCGATCTGGCAAGTGGATTTCGGGATGGTGCACTTGAGCAAGAATCAGCTGTCATTGCAAACTTATTATGCGCTGAACATCTACATTTTTAAATATAAAAAAGAGAATTTTGTGTGGACGCCTTGCCGGAATTGAAGACGCTGGTACCTGGTAGAATGCTTGTCGAAATCAGACATGACCTAGCAAAGAAGTAAGAAGGACAAGCGGTAATACACAATGACTCGGTGGTCCTCGTCTTTTAGGTGTGTTTGGTTGCCTTTGTGGAGGTTGCCCAGTAAAGAAGTAAGAAGGACAAGTGGCAATACACAATGACTCGGTTGTCCCCATCTTTTAGGCGTGTTTGGTTGCCTGTGCGGAGGTTGTCCAGCAAAGAAGTAAGAAGGGCAAGTGGCAATACTCAATGACTCGGTGGTCCCCATCTTTTAGACATGTTTGGTTGCATGTGCGGAAGCTGCCTAGGTAGAGCGGGCAACCCCACCCAGTATATGGTTGCCCATTCACACCCGGGGATTTAAATTTCGGTAGAAGAAAAATTTCGATCCCCAACAAAATATCGGAAATTTCGTCGACATAAAAATGCAGAATTTGAATTTTTTTTAAAAAAAAGGCTGAACCTAGGATTTGAACTATGGATCTCAAACTTGTTTAAGAAATAACTACCCACTAGGCTACCATACTAGTTGTTAAGAGTTAAGTTATGCCTTCTTTTTATGTATAAGGATCAAATTTGATCAAATCTTTTGAATTCAAAAAATTTGTTTCGTTTCGGACGCCGATGAAATATCCGAAATTTCTGAAATTTTGCCAAAATTTCGTCTGGAAAAAAATCCCTGTTCACACTCGAGCCAGGTCAGTCTCATGCAAAAATTAATATCGAGGTCTGGCTTCAAGGGAACGTTTGAGAGGATGCATTTACCCCAACCTGGTTTATGTGATAAACAAAAAGGGGTTTGGTTGTCTATATTCACTATCCCAGCTAGGTCCAACGGATGCAATTTCATTGTTGCAACCAAACTCTACACGTACATGATACATGGGATTCGAATGTGGCAAGTGAGTTAGGCTTGTGCTTGCAAGCACACTTGTGCAAGGAGAGACAGGGCGAGGCCAGGAGAGGTTGCAACGAGCCAGCAACCACGACAACGGCTTCCTCCACCACAACGGTGCCTTCCTCGAGCATGACGATGCCACCTGACCTCGTCTCCCTAGTGTGGCACGAACCAAGAGCGATGATGGTAGCATCGAATCCAGCAAGGAATGACAACAACGGCACCAGATCCTGTCTCCGTTGTGCGCCACCCCGGGAGAGGTCGCCTCGACAGCGGCAACGGTCAGATACACACATGAAGAGGATGACGGCGACAACGACCTCAACGTGGAGCAACAACTACGGCGGCAGCATCGATGCACGACCATGATGGTGGGGGTAGCCTCGATGCACCACAACGTCCGCGACAACCTTGATGGTGACCTTGATAGGAGAGAGAAGGGGAGGAGGAAATGTCCTATTTGTCCTTTTCATAGTTGGTACCTCAAAGTGACAAAAAAAAAAAAGATAGATACCATCTATTTATATCCGATATCCGTTAAATCTAGCTCGATCAACAGTCAAGTTTCACGGTACCTGAAGGTACCAGGACGTACGGACATGCACCGAACACACACGCACTGACGCACACCACTCGATCTAAACAAGCCAAGAAGCGCGTAAAAGCTCATCGTTTGCACCTCCCAACTAAGCGCCGAATCCTACAAAGAACTTGGACGGACACCGAGATGCAGTACGTCCAAGCAGCTTAAATTTTAAATAATCCATTCATCACAGAGCGCACGCATGCATGGCCGTGGCGCGGGACACCGGCTGCTACCGATGGAGCTGCGACTTCGCCGTGGCGCATGCCATCTTCGCGATCGGGTTCCTCACCGCGCCGTTCGCCGTCGTGCACCTCGCCAAGCGGCCGCACTCCGGCCACGCCATCTTCTTCGCCATGTTCGCCGCCTTCTGCACCGTCGTCACCCTCGTCCTCTGCTGCCGCTACTAAGCCGACCTCGCGCACCCGCCGTGGCCCCGGTGGCTCTCGCCGGCGACGGTCCCGGCGCCGGCGGACGGCGGGGAGCCGCCGCGGGAGGTGTCGCACTCGCACGGCGCCCTCCGCCACCCCGAGCAGATCGCGGCGATGGCCCGCGGCGAGCTGGACGTCAGCGTCCCGAGCTTCGAGCACGGAGGCGGCGGCGCCGCCGTGTGCGCCTCTACACATACATGATACATGGGATTTGAATGTGGCAAGTGAGTTAGGCTCGTGCATGCAAGCACACTTGTGCAGGGAGAGAGAATGTGGCAAGTGAGTTAGGGCTTTGTGCATGCAAGCACATTTGTGCAGGGAGAGACAGGGCGAGGTCATGAGAGGTGGCAGCGACCACGACAATGGCTTCCTCCACCACAACGGTTCCTTCCTCGAGCATGACAACGCCACCTGACCTCGTCTCCCTAGTGTGGCACGACCGAGAGCGATGACGGCGGCATCGAATCCAGTAGGGAATAACAACAGCGGCACCAAATCCTGTCTTCGTCGTGCGCCGCCCCGGGAGAGGTAGCCTCGACAGCGGCAACGGCCAGATACAAGCATGAAGAGGATGATGGCGACAACAACCTCAATGTGGAGCAACAATTGCAGCGGAAGCATCGATGCACAGCCATGGGGGTAGCCTCGATGCGCAACCACAACGTCCGCGACAACCTTCATGGTGACCATGATATGAAAGAGAAGGGGAGGAGGAAATGTCCTATTTGTCCTTTTTCATAGTTGGTAACTCAAGAAAAAATTGACGATTTGCCACTCTTAACATTTATTCTCGCTAAGTATGTCACTCTGTGTGTATTACACGTAGGACCGTCTGTGCGTATGACAGTGGACCAGAGTGGCATTTTAGCGAGAACCAATGTTGAGAGTGGCAAATCGTTAAATCCCCCGTTCCTCAAAGGGTAAAAAAAAAGATGGATACCATCTATTTATATCCGATATCCGTTAAATCTAGCTCGATCAACAGTCAAGGTTCACGGTCCCTGAAGGTACCAGGACGTACGGACATGCACCGAACACACACGCACTGACGCACACCACTCGATCTAAACAAGCCAAGAAGCGCGTAAAAGCTCATCGTTTGCACCTCCCAACTAAGCGCCGAATCCTACAAAGAACTTGGACGGACACCGAGATGCAGTACGTCCAAGCAGCTTAAATTTTAAATAATCCATTCATCACCGAGCGCACGCGCACACACGCACGCATGGCCGTGGCGCGGGACACCGGCTGCTACCGATGGAGCTGCGACTTCGCCGTGGCGCATGCCATCTTCGCGATCGGGTTCCTCACCGCGCCGTTCGCCGTCGTGCACCTCGCCAAGCGGCCGCACTCCGGCCACGCCATCTTCTTCGCCATGTTCGCCGCCTTCTGCACCGTCGTCACCCTCGTCCTCTGCTGCCGCTACTAAGCCGACCTCGCGCACCCGCCGTGGCCCCGGTGGCTCTCGCCGGCGACGGTCCCGGCGCCGGCGGACGGCGGGGAGCCGCCGCGGGAGGTGTCGCACTCGCACGGCGCCCTCCGCCACCCCGAGCAGATCGCGGCGATGGCCCGCGGCGAGCTGGACGTCAGCGTCCCGAGCTTCGAGCACGGAGGCGGCGGCGCCGCCGTGTGCGCGGTGTGCCTCGGCGAGGTAGAGAAGGGGGAGATGGCGCGGCGGCTGCCGGCGTGCCTGCACGTGTTCCACAGGGACTGTATCGACGAGTGGCTGCGCGCGAGCTCGACGTGCCCGGTTTGCCGGTGCGGCGTCCTGCCCCCGCCGGCGCCGGAACGGCCACCGGAGCCGGAGGTGGTGCTGAACGTCGATTGCTGATGTAAGCCGTCGCTCGCCTTACTTGAATCGAAGTTTTGCTACGTTACGTCATGTTCGACATTGTGGTAAAAGGAGACGACACTGATCCGCTTAAAAAATATTGATAGCAAACAGATTACAGATCACATCACACTCCCATGTGAAAAAATGTTAGGAATTTGGAATTGGTAGCATAAGCAGAGTTCATCTTAGATCAAAGAAACGACATGGTCTGGGTGTTTCAAAATTATGCCATGCTATCAGCGACAACATTGGAGTCCTCTCTGCTTATTAGTGACCGTGCACAAGTATGTGTAAGCTGTAGCCTGCACCCATCCCAGGTCCAGGTGATACAGTAACATATGAGATTGACAAAACACAGATGAACAGATCATATACTTATGCTTCCCTCTATATATCAAAAGTATCCAGGTTGCAGGCCTACGACCAGCCAAACTTGAAATCAAGGATGTAGACCATGACCAGCGATAACGGATACAGAAGATAGGCCACGAAGCATGTCCAGAGTGGGAACATGGTCCGGAAGCTAGTAAAGAGGCCCATTATGATGCACACGAGGAGAATAATAAGGACCTCCGATGAGAAATCCCACATTAAGCCCCTCACGTAAACAAGAGCCAAAAAAACGGCCAAGCAGAGTGTGTTATTCATGGTCACTCCCCCATAGATCTGCAGTTAAAAAGATGTCATCACAATAATTTCATTTTTGACCTTCTAATGACTGCAGAAATGGCTGCATGATTTGAGGTGCAAGTGAAGTATCATACTACTCTACCAAAAGAAACTGTGTGCAAGGGCCACATAAAAAGCATACATCAGAAGTTCAGAACATATGAAATGGCTCTTAACAAGCTGATTTTAGTTGTCAAAGAAAAGATAGTCCGGCCCCAGGGCCAAACTTTGAAATTCTGGAATCCACATGAAACTCTTAAGGCATTGATGCTATGTTGTACTACCTCCATTTTTTTTATTTGACACCTTTGGCTTTTGGACACACGTTTGACCATTCGTCTTATTCAAAAATTTAATGCAAACATGAAAAAATATGAGTCATGTTTAAAGTACCTTTAATGATAAAATAAATCACAACAAAATAAATGATATTTATATAGTTTTTTGAATAAGATGAATGGTCAAAGGCGTGTCCAAAAGTCAAAAGCATCAAATAAAAAAGAACTGGGGGAGTACCATCCATGCAGAAATTGTGTCAATGCCTTAAAATATCCAAGGCCTAAGTCTGTCGGTAAAACTTTTGTTTCTTTAAAAACATAATTTAAATTCTTCTACAATATTAGCTTCATTGTATAAGATAGCTAGATGAATATTGGAGAATTAAAAACAGAGGAAAGAAAAACTTAATCAGTCACAATGATGGTGTTTATCTGAGTGGTTCAATGCAATAAACACAAGGTATCCAATAGACATACCTCAGAGAATGTTAGCGACGAAGTACGCTTCTTCTTTCGGCTAGCAAATATAATTGCTGAGACAGCCTCACTGGAGTTAGTAGCCAAGGGCAGCGCAATGAAGGAAATGAAAAAGGAAGGTATACTTGTAGCACTTGAAAAATTGTGCACAGCATCGACAAGTGGGTCTGCAAATGCTGCTGCCATAGCAGTTCCCAGAAGCAAAAGTAAAATGGCCTTCGAGCAGATCCAGGTTGGATTTTCAATTGCTTCACCATCCTCTTCATCCTTCTCAAGCAGCAGATTATGTTCATCCCTTGTTCTCTGCAAAATTGTTGAACGTTAATGTACCTTTGTGGATAAAATAACTCAAAGATGTGACGATGTGACTAAAAAAAACTTACCATATGAAAATCATGCAGAAACTTTTTTGAGTACACACCAGAAGCAACAACAGCACTTTTAGCTTCTTCCAGCCATCTCAAAATTCCATTAACAAATTCCCCCACTTCAATGTAAGAGTTTTGTGATGTATCAAAGTCAGTCATGATTTGATCTACTGCTAGGCTACTATCCAAGTCAATATCTTCAAACTTAACACCAATGATGAAAGCTTGTAATTCTCCACGCTCTATCCTTCCATCACGGTCCAGATCAATCTTGTGAAATAACCTGCCATTTTTTAGGATCTCATTTCAAAGAGCAAAATTTGTTAAATACAACTAAAAGATGTGATCCAGAAGCATACTTATTTATCACAGGAATATTTGGTGTTCCATCATCATTAAGAAGGCGGCCAAAAGCATGCATCTGAGCATGTCTGAGAAGTCCAGACATTACATGCTTTAATCTTGCATACTCTAACCTTCTCCTCTGGATCCATGGCTGAAAGATCTGTTGATGGAAGGCGCGTGTTTTCAATGCAACAAGTTCGGTAAAAATATAATTTTAATCAACTTAAAGTAGTGCACAATTGTCCCTACAGAAATGTGCCAAACGATTTCAAAACCAACCAAATGGAAGTGTCTAGAGAAAAATCATGTGATTTTGGGTGGTAGAGGGGCACAATTTCTTCTGATTATAACCCATGATCTCCAAGATTTCATCAAGTGTATTGATGCTAGAACGTTGCTAATCTTTTCAGGCACAATTACAAAGAAAATAATACTAGAGGATGTTGACTAAATGCAGAAGGTGGCAAGATGTAGAGTTCATATTTTTCCCTAGGTTAGTATAGTACCTGATATAGGCAATAAGCAAGCACAAGCAGAACTGCAACAATAAGCCCAAGCAATACTGTTAAACGATGGCCAGAATGGAGATTAAAAATTTTTGGTATCTGAACAATAATGAAGGGAAGAACAGATATCGCCATGATCCTTGCTGCATAACTAGTTTGCAAATCAGTTGAAACACCAGAGCCTGCCACAATAGAGATATTATTCATAAAAATATTAGAAGTGTGTAACATGTTATATTTCTACCATTACAAACAATGCAAACTGAACTAGGCATAAAAAAAGATAACAACTACCAGCTATAATGCTGATATCATGTAGAAACCTCATATTTTTAGTACAGATAAAACAGATTGAGAAAAGTAAAGAATTCTATCCTGTATTACTCAACAAATGCTGTAAGTGTCATGAAGCTTATTATTATTTTCAAAAACCCTTGATCCAAACTGAAGGCCAACAGTCCCTATCTAATCTTGTCAAGTAACGTGGGACATCACAGTTTGGAAGTTAAGTATATCAAACTATCATCAGTAAGATTGTTATGACAATTTGTATAAGTTTGGATGCCATTTTCGCAGGTAAGACCCTAGACTGGCCATGTCTGTAGTAATAAAATTTGGTTTCTATTTTCAACCAGAACCTAAAAATTTGGATCTATGATAGAACAATATCTACAACAAAAAAGAAGAAATGAGAAAGAAGACTGTAAAATCTGACATACCAAAAAAGATTGAAACCTTTGGTATCTTGGGAATCAATTGCAATTGAAGTCTCTGATAGATCACATTTACCAACAACAACACAAGATCCCCAGAGTAGTGTTAAAAGCATGACTGTTGACCCCGCGAGCAGGCCCATTCCGATCAAAACCTGACTTTGAGCAACCTCTTTGGTGCCAGATAGCCCAGAAACTGAAACACAAAAAGGAGATACATTTAAGCATAGACAGGCGAGTTAAATCTGTGTTACAATGTTAAAAAAACATATGATATTATGGTCTATTTATAGGCAATACATCGAAGCTAAAATCAGCTGAAAACAAGAAAAGGAATAAATTAGTAAGTACTCGTAGTTGAGTAATGAGTACTGCCTTTGGCATTTTATTGCAGCTCGATAGGGGTTCAATAGATTAATAATGTTACAAGGAAACGCAAGCCATGATCATGGTCAACTTCCAATGCAGAGCAAACTTTCTACCATGTTCTGCTCATCTTAGTGTTCCAGTGCCACATCATTTCTCCAACAAGAACAGAACACATCATCGAACAATGGGAACCTTCTCCTGCACGACTAATAAATTTCAACGATTGTCACCCGCGTAATCAATTCAATCACCACGGTTATCCTCACTCACACCGGTCCAAAGATGACCTTTATATCATCACAAGTACAATCGTGCCACCGCCCTGTGTGAGCTATCAAAAAGACTCAACCACCCATGTTTCTTTTAATAAAAAAAGAGAAGTTCAACGGCTCAATTACGAACTACCGTGAGAGATCATCAGCAAATCAGCAACCTAGGTGAAACAATCCCATAAATAATCAAGAAGAGTAATTAACACGAGTGCGGATCAAGGAAGGAGAGGGGGCGCAAGAGGGGGGAAGGAACGGACCGAGGATGAGCATGGCGTCGGGGAGCGCACCGAGGATGGGGAGGAAGAGGCCGCCGACGATCTCGAGCAGCAGCTCGCTGCCGGCGGAGAGGTAGGTGGCGGCCTTGAACATGAGGAAGCCGTAGGCCAGGACGAGGAAGAGGTTGCCCCCCGCCGTGCCGGTGCAGGGCAGGAAGCCGTACGTCATCTCGCACGCGCCCTCCTCCCCGCCCCCGCCCGGCGGCGCAGGCACCCCCACCGACGGCAGGCGGAGCACGCTTGCGCCGGCGGCGGCGGCGCCCCCCGGGACGAGGCCGTCGGAGATGAGGCGGCCATGGGCGAGGAGGGGCGCGGCGGCGACGAGGAGGGCGAGGAGTAGGCGCCTCGGCGGCGGCGGCATCGGGAGCGAGTCGAGTGGCGCGAGATCGAGTGGAAAGGATTAAGAGCGAATTGATTTTGAAGCTCAAAGGTCGCGGGTGCGGTGGCGGCCGGGCGGCGATTGACGCGGCAAATGGCGATGGGTCGCGTACCATCTGGATTCCGGACATGTGCGCGTGCGATGCGATGCGAGTCGTGTTTGCACGTAGGGGAGCCCAACTGCTAAAGCATAGGGTTTTTCTGGGTTTTCAGCCGGAAATATCTCCATTTTCCCTTCTTTTTGGAAACAAGAGATAGGTACGATTGTTTCACCAAAGGACAGGTGAGGTTGTTGGTGTTTTGATGTTAAACAATCTCTTGCAACCTCACTGTTAACTGTTAAGTGTAGTCTAGAGTTGCGTAAGAGAAAAAGGATCAATCACTCGAGAGAGACGCACAAAGGATATAAGAAGAAATCCTCTTTTTTCTTCTCCTCCACTTTAGTACAAGTGATGGTGGTAACCTCCTCTATTTATAGTCTTCATTAGGGTTTTTGGCTAATGGGCCACATGGGTCTTCGAGGCCCAGTAGTTTCTCAAAACAAGATTGCATGGACACAGATCCACTTAGGGCTAGATTCGAGTTGATCTTGAGCGAGCTTAGGTTGTCAAAGGACGAGCTTGGTTTGACTCGAGCTCGGCTTGAATCAACATCGAGCTAACTATCAAGCTCGAGATTGAACTCGATGAAAACTCGGTTAGGTTAGAGATCAGCTCGGTTTGACTCGAGCTCGGCTTGGGCTCCGCTTGAATCAACACCGAGCTAAGTATCAGGCTCGAGATTGAACTCGATAGAAGCTCGATTAGGTTAAAGCTCAGCTGAGTTGAGCTCGAATGAAGGTATCAATACTAATAATTGAGAGGAGATAAGACTATGTAGGCTCGATTTCAAGTTTGAGCTCGGCTCGAATTAGTTGGACTAGTTGGATTTCAAGAACAAGATAGTTGTTATAATGGTGTTTGTCCAAGCTCGATTAGGCTCGACGACGACTCGAGATTGAGCTCGAGCTCGGCTCGAATAGAATCGAGGTCGAGATTAGCGAGTAGCTCGTCGAGCCCAAGGTTTTGGTCCAGCCCTAGATCCACGGTAATTGATGGCACTTGTGCAATATCTATCGGATATCACCTCTTTTTCTTTGGCTCCTTTTATTTTTAAATTGTGAATGGATGGATGGCTTGCCGTTGGTTGCAGTTGACGCTATTTAATTTTGTTGACAATATGTATAGCTCACGTCCTGGATATATGTACTCCCTCCATTCCGAAATATTAGATCGTTATAAACACTAACACGGTTGAAAGTCCGAACCGGCTATCAGAGGAGGTGAATGGTAACCAAAACGATGCTCAACAAAAAATAATGCTCATTCACCCCCTTAGCCCTCATGGAGGAACAAGAACCAAGTTGGTACCTTGTTGGAGGCAAACCAACAAACAACCAAAGGGCGTGCGAGAAACTTCAATCTACAACCAGGTAAACGGTGGTCTAAAAGGCCCTATAAGGGCACTCCATGTCTTCGCAAGAAGATCGAAGGCTAAAGCACCCCAAGAATACCTCCGAAGCACCTTCCAAAAATCGATTAAAAAGTGACTACGAAAATCAACAAAAAGATTAAAACTTGAATATGAAAGGACGGAGAGATTGAACAAGTCCTAAACTTTCCTAACCATCATGGATCAAAGATGTAGGAAAGGGGACATACACAAGCCAAAGATCAAACCAAACAAGAACTCGAGGGGTAGCCCTTTATAGGCAAAACATCAAACACCTTGTGGACGTGATCAAGAAACTCAACCTATGAGGTTGCTAATGGGAGGAAGGTGGTCAAGATGACTCTATGATCGTATCGCATGAATAGGCAAGAGGTTTGTACCTTGAACACTCCCAAAACGCCTCAAACCACTCCTCCAAAAATCAGCCCAAAAATAGCTGCGAAAATAGAGAAAAAGATTAAAACTCATATCTACGAGGGAGGCAGTGTTGCATCAAGCCAAGCCTTAAACTTTCCACATATTTGCACCACAAGGAATCAAATGAAACCATAAAGGTGGAAACTCGACAAGAAATAAGAAACCAAATCAAATATTAAAGGTAGACCAAACAAAACAAATTCTTTCAGATTAATTGCCTCTGTCCATAGAAGTGGTCCATGACTTTTAGGGGGCTCCAAAAATTTTGGAATTTTTTCATCCTATGTATGAATGAGTTATGAAGTACTCATAAAAATTTCAGATCCAAACTCTTTCTCAAAAAAACAGGAAAATTCATGCACTACTGATTGTTCAGAAACTCATCCAAAAAATTTGGGGCTCGATGTTCAACTCATAGCGTCCAAACGGTTTGCTCAGACTTCAAAATTTTTCCATAAACAAATATGGAAGTCAGATAACTTTTAGCTCTAGAATCATAAAAAAAAATTCTAAATTTTTCTAAAAATAAAAAAGCGACTGCTGCAAGAGAGAAACTTTTTGGACAAATTTGCAACTTGTTGAAAAACTTGATCTCTGGCCTCTCCTAGATTACAAGAGTGGTCTTAAACGATATGAGCAACCTCAAGACATCATAGGTCAGCAGTAAGAATGAGAGAACGCAAATAAACAAGTTGCAAAAAAGAATACCAAACAAACAAGATTAAATGCAAGAACTAGACAAGAAATGGATGAACATGGTAGGTTTCATGGCTTTAAATTGGGGTTAATACGAAGCCACACCTTGGTGGGCAAAGCACTTCACAAGTGCAGCACAAACCACCCAAATCTCAGCTCCAGGAACAAGTGAGGGAGGCCTCTCCCTCCTCTTTTTTTATAGGCTATAAGTTCTAGGATATCGTGATATCCTGCAAGAAATTGTTGATACCCTTAGATGTCTCATGGATAGCTGAGATTAATCACGTCTTAATCACACACACAACGGGGAATATGCCCCGTATATCCCACTCTCATACATGGCTACCTGGGCCACACACCGTTGCAATCGGTTCTAACTTAGCCACTAAGTTTTCCATTGCCTGCAACCGCCTACCGCTCCTTAGACCATCTTCCATGTCATCTTTGCATGCCCCAAATCCAAGTCCAATCGTACCGTGCAACTTCCTTGCCGTTCTGGACCCTGAACCTCCAGATAGACATCCCAGCATGTTGCCGACCATGATCACCACTCAGACCTATATGCAAAGATAACCACATACTTTACCTTGCCAACCTGCAAGTTAGTCCATAGCATCAATAATCCAAGACATACACGCCGATCCCCAAGACGAATACCGAAAGCTTGCGCAACAAGCAACACTGCCGCAGTTCCAACACTTAGCAAATTTTGGGATTTCGCGGTTGCCTCACCTCACCCAAAACTACCCAAATTCATGCAAAGTTTGTTAATATAGTTCATCACACACATGGGATGACCTCCATATGGTCTCACGGTGGTCTTCAAAATACAGTTTTGACTATCTATTACTATTGAAATTTATTTATAAATTCACGAAAAATATAATATCATGTAAGTGTTTTTTTAGATGAATTTATATATATGGTTTTCATGTGCCCAAATAAAATTTCAAAAGATTTTTATAGATAAAGTTTTAAAATTTTGACTTAGGACAAGTCTAAAACGACTCAACAAGTAATTAGAGATCTAGATGAAGCAGAGTAGATTAGACTAACCGGTATGGTTTGGTTTGGTTTGGTTGAGACACAATTTGTCATTTTTCTATAGATCATTTAGTGTAACATTTTGTAATATTTTTTTGGGTTTTGTGGATTTTTTTCTCAAAGATCTCAAAAAAAATCAATACATTTTAACCTTTCCATACCTCTTTTTAAAGAATATCAAATTTTGACTCAACCAAACCAAATCAAACTAAGCCGCCAACAAAAGAGAGCCCCAGAAGCGTCCTGAGCCCCAACACACACCATAGAGGAAAAAATTCCACAACCCACGAATAGATATGGACCAAGGGTCTCACTTTGTTAAGAAAAGAAATGGCGGGATTTAAATTTGAATGGTGAAAGATCACAAAACTACAAGTACCAACGCAGCACAATGCCGATGCATGAGATGGTGCAGATGCGTGGCTACCATTGGTATATTGCAGAATTGTAGGCACAACTTCTTATTTCGATCCCCATTCATTTGTGCATAGGAAGACTTTTGGTGCTCTCTCTCTCCTGCAGCTTAGCGTGTTCTGGTGTCTAAAATCTTTTGTTGTTCTTGGCTCAACATTGGTACGAGACTTCTTTTTGTTCTTGGGATCGATGATTCGTTGTGTTTGCATGCTTTTGATAATTTTTGAGGCGTTTCTTGGCTTCCTCTAAACACTTCATTTGTTTGAACAAATCCCGCCATTTGGTTTGCCGGGATTTAAATCCCACCATTAACCAAACGGTGAGTTTTGTCTCCGTGTAGCTCCTGATTGCCTTGATGCCTATTCCGAAAATTGTAAATCGTGTCAGTTGAATGAGAGGGATTTATTTATATGCTGATGGAATGACGATAAACGTATAAATTAAAAAATATTATTTATTTATTTTAAAAATTTTAAAAATAAAATATTAAAAAATCTAAGCCATCAAGCCCGGCCTACCTATGAGCTACGCGAAATCAACGAGGAAGAAGTCCACATTGCCTCCCTGTACTATTGAAAAAGTTCACTTTTCCTCCCTCTGTGTTAAATGGGTGAGATCTAACCGTCCAATCTTGCATCGAACGGCCACAAATGAGTTGAGGGAGGAAAAATGAACTTCTACAATAGTAGAGGGAGGTAAATTGGACTTTTTCCAATCAACAAGAAACACCAAAGCCCACTCCTAGAATGTAGGCCCAGCTGGTTCTAAAAATAGAATTTGACAGCCTAACTAGTAGAAGCAGGCAGGCCCATGAATTCCTCCGAGCTTCTTTCCACGCGCCGTTTCCGCTAAAAATCTCGAATTTTTAATTTTTTTTATATTTTTTTTATTCGTTTATGCAAAATTACCTGTCGGAATGAAAATTAGACAAAAATAGACACCAGTCGCACTTTGAATTCGTGACTGGGCATCTGTCGCACGTTGGGCACACGACAGGTTGGTGAGAAGGCGGGCGTAGGAGAGCCAGGCACCAGTCGTGCGATCAATTCGCGAGGGCACTGTAGCTACAGTGCACCGGTACTATTCATCGATCTTCTTTTATCAATTAACACTTCATACCATATCCAACTTACACGAAACAAATTTCGAAATTCATGTAAAATCCTAAAGAACCCATTTTTCAAAATTTCAAATTTTTTAATTTTTTTTGAATTTTGAATTTCGAATTTAAACTTGAATTTGTATTTCAAATTTTGAATTTCGAAAATTCAAAAATTCAAAATTTGAAATACAAATTCAAGTTAAAATTTGAAATTCAAATTTTAAAAAATTTGAAAGTTTGAAAAATGGTACATGAATTTCGAAATTTGTTTCGTGTAAGTTGGATATGGTATGAAGTGTTAATTGATAAAAGAAGATTGATGAATAGTACCAGCGTACTGTAGCTACAGTGAGCCCGCCTTCTCACCAACCTATCGTGCCCGCCTTCTCACCAACCTATCGTGCGCCAGATGCCCAGTCGCGAATTCAAAGTGCAAACGACGTAGAGATGACAATCGGGTCGAGTACCTCCGGGTACAGCCATCTCAAACCCGAAGCCATCTCAAACCCGAACCCAATACCCAAAACTTTAATCCAAACCCGAACCCAAATTAGTTCATGGGTATAAAATCAAACCCATACCCAAACCCGATGGGTACCCGAACCCGAATGGATACCCAACGGGTCCAGCCTTCAGGCCCAATCATGCAGCCGATGGCTTGCTGTAGTGCGGCACACAGGCTTCGTTTATATAGGAACTAGTCCCATTGTCTCTACCTCCAACTTCCGATGTGGTATTATTTCTTCCAAACCATCAGCACAGCAGCGCTGCACGCCTGCACCTGCATGCTTGTATGCCTACTAGGCCATTGATTGGCCTATATCTTGGCCTAACAACTCTGCTGGTTAAGGGACAAAGGCCCAGTACGAGTAGATGGCTAGGTGGGTTGCTGGACCAAAAATGTATTGCGCTGGCTAGGTGGGAGGCTGGATTGAGAGGAACAAACATTTCTATTTTTTACTTAATTATGTCGGGTACCCATGGATCCAAAATAAGACCCGAATCCGAACTTGGACCCGAACCCGAGATTTAATACCCATGGGTCCAAAATGAGACCCATACCCATACCCATCGGGTCGGGTACCCGCGGGTACCCGAACCCATGGGTATTTTTGCCATCCCTAGACCGGCGTCTATTTTTGTCTAATTTTCATTCCGACAGGTAATTTTGCATAAACGTATAAAAAAAATAAATTAAAAATTCAAAAATCTCTCCACTCTCCCTCCGCTCTCGTCCTGCAAATCCTCGAAAACCCAGCAGCCGCCGCCTCCGCCGCCTCTGTTCACCGCCGCCGCCTCCCGCGAGGCCGCCATGGCATTGCACACGCCGGTTCTCGTGCTCAGTAAGTGGCCCTGCTGTGCGCTTCCTCCCACTAAGTTCACCGCTCTTTCTCACCGCCGCTAGGGTTCTTGGCCCCGCGCATTTTCTCCCTTTCTCTTATCTTTTTTTCTTTTCTGATTAAAAGCGCGACCTTTTCTAGCACTCCATTCAGTTCTTCGTTCGTTGCTATTTTGCTCGGCATCCTGCCATTTTTTTCCTTCATGTTTCTCGGCTCTTGACTCGTGATCCCATTTAGGATGTGTTCATTTCGTTCTTGATCTGATTATTTGCTCTGCTGTTATTTTGGTTAGTTCTTTTTTCCTCTAATCTGTGCTGTTTCCGCTCTGTATGACGTGCAGAGGATTCTTTGAAACGGGAGTCTGGCACCAAGGTGCACCATGCCAACATCCAGGCCGCCAAGGTAAAGTGGGCCTCTCTTTAATTTCAGTTGCTCTTTGGTTCATGTCGTTGTAATTTTTGTTGCATGTTAAGTATGAAGAATGGTTTGCTCCGGCAACTTACTCACAATGACATTGTTTGAACCAAATGATTTGAATATTGCTCATTTGAATAATTAATGCTTTAATGCTCTAATTAGGAGAAGGGTGAGATCTACCTTTCATGTGTATAATTATGCTTTAGTGCTCTATTTTTTTTTTCCAGAGCATGGGTAAATCTAAAATACTGTATCTGTTGATCATTTTCTGTCTAGGCTGTGGCAGACATCATACGCACTACATTGGGCCCTCGGTCCATGTTGAAGATGCTGCTCGATGCTGCAGGAGGTTCCTATCTCGACTCATGAATGTTCTTTTTTAAATCATTACATGATCACAGTTTGTTTTGATGATTGCAAACCTGTGCAATTTGTTTCAAAACTATACATGTGCTATTTTAATTTGGACTGAATGGGTGACTTGAGGCCATTATTTTGATTTCTGTGTTGCATTGCCAACTTCCGTGTAATACCATGTTAGCATTATATCAAATGCAAATTATAAATACATTTTGTGATGTGCTGGAATACATCTGTCCTTTTTATTCTAGAATATATGCAAGGTCCATTCTAGATATACTGTTTAATGGCTTCTGTAGAAATTACTATGTTATTATTATTAGCATGATTACTGTTTAATAGCTTCTGTAGAAATTACTATGTTATTACTTATTAGCATGATTGGCTGGAGATGACAGGTTTTCTGATTGAACTCCCCAAATGTGTTCTGCATATACCTCCCATAGTATGAGCTGATCTCCAATTAATCTTCTGTTCCGCAGGTATTGTAGTTACTAATGATGGCAATTGTATATTGAGGGAACTGGACCTCGCACATCCAGCTGCGAAGGTTGGTCCCTGATATGTTCTGTTCTCTTTGTTTTGTGTTATGGGCAGGCCCGACAAGGCCATGAACAGTACCTAGCGCGTGAACAGTACCTGTGGTACTGTAGCACGGCCCGCATAGTTATCGAGTCACGGTCTTTTGATTAGTATGTCAGATCTGGACCTTTTCGTAGCGTCCAAGCTAGATTAAGGGCCTGTTTGGTTCCCGGCCGCAACCCACCACGCCGCAGCTGCGGCGCGCCATGCTTGCTTGACGCGCGTTTGGTTGACTGCCGCACCTTCGACGCTCCGCACCTCGCAGCGCGTCGCGCAGTAGATTTTTACGCCGCAGTTGTGGCGCTCGATTCGGCCGCCGCACCTTCGGCGCCGCCACAGCTGCCGCCGCCCGCGGCCGGTGCCGGAGTACCATCGCCTCGCGGCTTCATCCACAACCCTCCATCGCAAATGCTCCCCCGCCCACCCTAATCTTACCAGATCCGACATCGCCTCTTCCATCACCCCCGCCACCTCCACCCGCTCCGCCCACTACCTCCCGCTAACGATGCTCCCCCGCCCGCCCTAATATGAGTGGATCTGGCGTCAATCCGTCCTCCACCGTTGTGCCCGACCGCCTTCGACCGAACCTACGGCTCCGGCGTTGCCGTTGATGCCTTGCCGCTTCCACCACGATCCCCAACCCCACCTCCGGTCGATCGCCTCCTCCGACCTCTCTCTAAGCCCGACGGGCACCAGAGAACCCCGGTCCCAAACTCTAATCCTAATCATAACCCCAATGGCATGGTGGCGTCGGTGAGGAGGAAGAGGGTGGCGAGCCAAGTTTGTTGGCTGGGAGGGCTGCAGTACAGTCACATGCCCAACATGAGCAGCGGACCAAGGTCTCTTGGGCCATCTCCCCTAAAAAAGCTAGAGGTTGCACCCGCACCCTTTAAACCATGCTTAAGTCCTCCCAACAACCGATGTGAGACTATTCCAACATTCTCCCCCTCACACATCGGGCCGAGAATGTCCTGTGCTACCTGGGAACACACTCCCCCTAATATGGGCTCTGATACCACTGTTGGCTGGGCCGCTCGTCTGACGCGCCTGTCGAAGCCGCCATGTTCAGCGCATCCCCAGTCCCAGACTGTTGGGCTGCAGTATGGTCGCAGGCCCAACATGAGCAGCGGGCCAAGACAAAAAAAAAAAAGCTAGTTCCCGCACCCTTTAAACCATTCTCAAGCCTTCCCAACAATCGATGTGAGACTATTCCTACAAAGTTACCAGGTAAGTGAAAATCGATTGAAAGCGAACAAATTTTCAGACAACTGATAACTAGCAAAATCGTTTTTGTTTACATAGATAAGATGCTATAGGTATTACTGCATCGTTGTCC
Source organism: Raddia distichophylla (assembly GCA_005191435.1). Classification (NCBI taxonomy): domain Eukaryota; kingdom Viridiplantae; phylum Streptophyta; class Magnoliopsida; order Poales; family Poaceae; genus Raddia; species Raddia distichophylla. The sequence goes on from SPJY01016462.1 coordinate 283,932, forward strand.
GAAGCCTGAAAAAGAATGGCAAATGAATTCTCGAATTCCACTTGATAAGTCAGTGAGATGAACATGCCATTATTAAGAATTCAACTGATCCATTTTTTTAACAATGACACAACCCAAAAGAATCTCCAATCTAATCTAAAAAATCTAATAATATGTGCACGCTAATTAATCTAAAGAACTAGAAAAAGACAGCTAAAGGAAGAAGAAAGAAGGCTCTCTACGAGCATGATGAGCCAACGACGTTGCTCTGCGCATCGAGCGGAAGGAACGCCAGCGCCACCAGGACGGCGAGCATGCCCACCGGCACGAGCAGCAGCAAGGACGGTGGCGGGGGCAGCGGCGGCAGGACGAGCGGCAGGAGCACCAGCGACGCGGTTAGGCAGAGGAACACCATCACCAGCACGACGGTGAAGTAGCCCGGGGGTGTCGACGGCGCCGTCGACCTCTGGCGGCTCGTCCCGGCCCCGCGGCGATGCTGCTTGTGCTCCACCGGCGCCGCCGCCTGCGTTCGCTTGTGGTGTGGAGCCCCTCGCCTCGCCGCTCTCCTCTCCATCGTCGTCGTCATCCACCGATGGGATGGGATCGTACCGCGGCCGCTGCTTCCGACGGGATCAAGAACCAAAGTTTAGAATCCGAGCAATGTGAAAGAGAAAGAGAAAGAGTCATAGCGTGATAGCTAGAATCAATTTGAGCTCTTAAATATAAAAGTGGGAATTTGCTTGCTTCCAACTTCGAAGCAGGTTCTTTGAACAAAGCCGAGGACAGGGAGAGGAGAGGACCGCTTTATTCGCTAATCGCTACAGGTAGGGTACGTAGCAGCAGATTTTGACTGGACTTGTGTAGGAGTAGTCCCCAATCTCCATGTGATATTCCCCCCCAAATAACCTCGGATTCCATGCATGCATGTATGCGTCGGCTGGTGCCGAGTCGTGGGTTGGCCGTACGTTGTGAAGGACGAGGAGGGTTTGGAGACGGTGATTGGCGAAGCCGGCCGGATGCAGGTGCAGTGTACGGTTGAATGGGAATGGGATGCACTTCCCCTGATGGAAAGGTACACGATATCCACATACACACGGCTCCACAGAGCAACTCCTTCGATTCTTCCTGGTGCCCAAAATAGTAGGAGGGTAGGTGTTGGCCGGAAAAAAAGCTTGTGCCTCGGCTCGGAGGTGTTACCAAGCCCGAGTTGAGGCTCGGTAAAATAGCGAGCCAACGGCTCGTTTCTGATCTGGCTCGGTTTGGCTCGGCTCGTTTATGGATTTTGAATGCGAAACTATATGTGGCTCGTGGCTTGGTTCTCGACTCGTTTTTTACCAAGCTTGACCGAGCCAGGCTCAGCTCGGCTCGTTTCCACCCCAAGGTGTAGGGAATAAAATATAAGAGAAAAATATTGGAAAAGCAGAGTAATGATTGAATAGTATGTGAATAATAATAAGATAGTACTCAAATGGGTATAGCATTGTGAATGCCCTCAGTCTTAGAGAAGATATATAGAAGAGCTGTTGGAGCTATTCTTAGCCCCTTCTTCAATTCTATTCTTCCTGGTTCCCATCTACTTCCCTGATCCACCTATTCCTTGTTCTCTACCAAGAAATCTGTGACCCACCTCCTCCCCTATCTCAAGCAACTCTCGTTGTCTTCTAAATCCTATCCTCAGCCAAAATCTCTTGCCCCATCTTGATGTCCTCTCTGTCTCTAGCTGCTCTCTCCTACTGTTGAATTCGCCGCCCGTCTCTTCTATAAAAATTTGGCCTCATGGGTACTACAACACTAGGCTGCCACCCTCCTTCATGGACATGTGAGTTGGGCCGGGCTTTTTTGGGTCGACCTGAATTTTAGGGCCCAAAGCACGGCACAACACAAAGTGAAACGAGCCGGACCGGCATGCCCCGAATGGCATGCCGAGCCAGGCCTGGAAACCAGGCATGTCGAGTCGCTTGGCCAGGCCCGAACTGTAGCACGATTAGCAAAAAATATTTTACGTGATGTTCCTTCGTTTGTATGAATTTTTGTTCAACACGAAAGTTGTAGAGAATTTCAAGACACATCTTTTTCGTGTTGACAACTTTTCATTTGAGCAAAGTATGAATTTATGAAAAATGTGCTTGTTGTTTTGTAGTTTGGGCCGGACCGGCCCGAAGTCGGTCTGCCGTGCTTTTGGGCCATGGCATGCCCAAATTTTGCTGTCCGTGCCGGCCCGGCATGGCCCGAAATGTTAATCGGGCCATGCCAACCCGTTTTGCGCCAGCCTGAAGCACAACGGGCCTAGGCCGACACGGTCCAACTCCTAGGTCTACTCCTTCCCATGACATTCCCCTCCAAGCCTCCGGCGTCTCTCCTAACATTAACACGAACTCAGACGACTAGGGAGAGGGGAAATTCAGGATGAAGGTTTGTTGCCTTCGCGTTACTCCAGAAAGAAAAATGACGGATCAACACGATTCTCTAGTTTTTTTTTCCCCTCAAATCGTGCCTTTAGTGTAACAAAACTGCTCTAAATATCAGTTTAGAACACATATAGTTAAACTTTGGGAATGTAGCAATTTTTTTACCTTAGAAAACGTATGCTGCCCACCCTGCAGCAGATGCTAGTTTATCTATTTTTCAACTTTTAGCGGAGAAGATTTTAACCAACGATGATAGAGATCCAATGTGGAAATGTGACGCATGAGCTTCCACGCAGGTATGTCTGGTCACCTTTTCGTCTTCTTCGCGTGCACTGCTGCCAACCAGCCGACAGCCTCTCGATCGCCTTCCGTCTTTCCATGGCCGTCATGTTCCAGGAGTCCATTCCCCCTGGCTGGCGAGTGGCGACATCCATGGAATTCGAGTCTACGACTACAAGTATGATGCTCGTCTCGTTCATGTATTTCGGTTGTTCTAATGGCCTAATGATCGCCTACCCGTAGAGAGCAAAATGATCGATACATATATTATAGACTATACAGGTTTGATCGATTTGGTGTGTTTGGTTGACTGTATTTAGAGTAGTTCGGCTCGTATGAACCACCGAACACTTGTTGGTTGGCTACTTGAGGAACGAAATCTATCCCCCAAGATACAATTGCATCTGTCGAGTCAGGTTGGGACGCAAACTAGGGTGCATGCAAGGCATGAGGAGGCTCATAAACAGACAACCAAACAATAGCTCGTACGAGTCTGGATCAACTAATGCAAACAGCCAAACACAAACATTTGCATGAGTCTAACCTGACTCTCACCAACTTGACTAACTCATACGAGTCAGGTTAGAATGAGAAAGCAACCAAACAACCCTCGGTGATCTCTTAGAGGAAGTCCAATAGATCATTCAAAATGATTTCATCTTCTAAAGCCAAATTTAGAGCATCTCTAGTGAGTTTTTAGAGGACTCACATTTAAGTTTTGCTCCAATGTTTTGTTGGTCACCTCCTAAATGCACTTTCTAAAAAAAACTCCAGTAAATGGAGAGCAGAGTACATTATATTTGTTGTTGTGTTGCATGAATTGCCTCATTAAACCCTAAAGGGAGGAAGAGTACAATTCAATCCAAACTTCAATATTTAATCTTCAAGATTATTGGTGGGTACTCAAACTTCATGTTCAAGGTTTATTCAGTGTGTGTGAAATCCCCCCTACATTATGGACTTCTCTAAGTCTTCACGTTGAATTATTGTGCTTAATTTAGGGTTTAATGAGCTTCATCTGCTCTTCACATAGCATATTTGCATTAGAGAAACATAACCAATTCTTGATGATACGGGAGTTTATTCAAAAGTTGATCCACATTACTTCTAGATATGGAACGTTCTTCTTTTAGGAGCTATTCATATTCAAGTCTAGGACCATTATTTCCAAGATATATTTCCTTTGAGGTAGCGGATGATGTCCTTTATTTGTTTTCAAATGTCCCTTCTTGTACTCTGCATTATATCAAGTTAGCGAATTAATGACAAATGCAATGTACTGTCATATATATGTTGTTCACGAGGTACATAAGCTCTTCAAATTCTAATTAGGAACTTCGGGTTCCAAGATTTCTTTCTCCATCAACCATAGGTCTGTACAGGTCTAAGTCTGCAGATAAGGATCGACTGAACATTAGAATTACAGGGATACATCTTCTCAAAGTCAAACCTTGCAACAAACTAAGTGTCAGTCGAGTCGACCGGTGTACCAAAATTCATCCAGATATATGCTTAAATTGTAAGCCTAAATTGCAATAGCCAAATCATTCACATACTCCGTATTGCTTTAAATTTAAGAGGGCCCAATGGATTCCTGGATACAATAATATTGCTTTGAGTGCTAATGTAGTAGCGCTACACAAATTCTATTGCAATATGTAATGCATAAACAATCATTTTTTTTTAGATAATGGATATGAATCCGACCTCTACATCTCACGATGTATACAAAAAATGCATAAACAATCATGAAAATAATATTTGCTCTTCTAGATCTTCAATTTTAAATAGTTTGCTCTTCAGGAGCTTCCTTTCATTATTCATATGCTATGTTCTTCCGAATATTCAAATTCATTACTCAATGTCTACTAGCAACCTCAATCTAAGGAGGAATGCATACCATGCCATTCTTGTAATGATGATGGCTTCTAGTGCATGCGAGCAGCATCCGCTAAAAATGCGTCTCAGCTTGCGCATGTCCAAACTCGTTGTGAGCTACTACTCTGTAGATTTCCACTCGATCAGATTGTAGCGCGAGATCGACCAACCGTTGCACTGCGCCGGTAGTTGCTCGACCTCTTGCTAATCCCGTGATTACCATGTTGTGGAGTATCGGTTATTAGTGCATCTGTGATTAGCGCATCGCCTCACATTCTCGCCAGCCCTCTCCATTCTCAGCGTCATATCATCTCCGCCGATCGCCGTCACCAAATATATCCTACAGCATCAGGCTTCGACCATGTTGTAGGAAGTATTTTCTTACATAGTTTTTTGAAGGGAATTTTGAATTAGACGAATGGTCAAAAACGTGTCCAAAAGTCAACGGTGACAAGTTTTTTGTGATTGAAGAGAGTATTTTCTTATGTAGTATTTTTGTCGTCCATGTGCCCGACGAAAATACGCCATGTGGCAATTTTTCGAATAAAACTAATTTTCTAGTTCAAAACATTTTGAAACTAGGAAAGCCAGTGTTGGCGCCCGTAGTTTCGTCGTCAACTGAAAGCCTATAAAAATAGTCTTAGATTCGTCGGTTTCACGTGGGCCGACAAAATTAGTTTTCTAAAAATATCGGTTTTTCCTAAGCTGACGAAAGTACTAATGGTCGATGAAAAATTTTGTGATTCTTGTAGCCATGTAGTGTATTTTTTTTGGCAATCATGTTGTGTGCATAGACATGTCGGAAAGTCTCTGATTCTGAATATGAGAGTCAATGCAAAAAATCACTTCAGTGAGAAATAAATATATAATGGTCAAGATAAAAAAAAATCACTTCTGATATTGAAGTCTCGTTGACCTCGACTCTGCGATGCTTGCTTTGGTATGGTGTTTTATTGAGAGAAAACCTTTCAATCAAATGAGAGAATGTTGAAGTTGACCTCAATTAGTATTTAAATTGTATTTCTATATCTGTCCTGATTAGGGATACCAAAATAGAAAAAGATTTCGACCTCTAGTGCACAGGGCGAATTTATAAAGGACAAGGGTTTTAGCCGGCCAACCAACCCAACCTTAATTAGCCCTAACCGTTCTTGAGGCTATGCACTGGAGCTCTGAAATGGTCGACGCGCTGCTAGACAAGGACGCCAACGAGGTCGTCATTACTTGTGTGTGTCTCCCTACATCCTCTGTGCTGTTACTTTGACTTGCGTTGTTGTTTGTGTTCAAATGGTTAGGTGATTGGTTAAGTTAAGCCCCAAGTTTGTAACAAAAGGAACTCTTTGCCTGAGGTACAATGGCCCGTAGACATGCATCATCCGCAGAACCATTACATGCAAAAGGTGATCATCATCCGTCGCTAGTAGTACCGTGGTCGTCGTCATCTTCGTCAGTTCCCTCCTCGCTGTCCATGTTGTTCCTGGCCATGGCCGCTTCCTCCCTAGCTAGGCGTCCACGTCCCTGTTGCTCGACCTCGGCATCAGGTTCTCGGCCACAACTGTCGGCGTCATATCCACTTCCTCAAGCAGCTGCAGGCCGATCGACTTCCCCCACTTTATTCTTGTCCTTGCAGCGCTTTCCAGTGAGGTCAATGGAGCAGTCAATGTCTTCAACGACGATGATGGATCGCCTCGATGATCGAATAGCCTCCGCAGCTCGGTATTGCTCGTCACCACCATGAGCTCGAGGTCGTACACATGGTAGTCCAGGAATTTCGCTTCCAAGCCTTGCCCTCGGACGCGTAGTAGTCGTTGGCGTCGCGGAACATCTCCAGGTCATCGACGACCTGCTGCTTCTGGGCCGGTCCATTGCGAGTGTCTTGAACGTGGAGGGGTGCTCCAGCTTGACGTGGGTCCAGCCGTTCTCGTCTTCCGCTGGCACTGTTGGTGAAGAGGCGGCGCTGGCAGTTCTGTAAGAAGGCCTCCACGAGACGAGCGCGCGGTGAGCGCGGTGGAAGGTGATGTGGTACGCACGGTCCACACTCCACGGCTAGGGGTCGACAACGCTTTTACGGCGGATCGTCATGGTTTTGGTGGCCACAACAGCCTGGCACCGCGGCAGTCATCGACGACCTCCTCGTGGTCGTCGAGGGCCAGGAAGACGTGGACCCTGGACTGAGGCATGCTTCCGTGGCGCGACAGGCCTCGCTGCGGCCGAAGGAATTGCCGATGTTGTAAATCAGACGTCGCGTACACAAACACAGTCACATGCAATAACATGAGACACAGATCAGGCACACAGATTTTTATTGATAGTTCTCTCTCTTGTGTACAAAGGATTCCATCTATTATATAGCCTAGCCTATATTCGGTTTTGTCCATAATAACCCTAGGGTTAACCCTAATAGGGATGGGTTTCCGGCCCGTAAATCTTCTAGGGTTACAACACTCCTCCTTGGGCTAAACCGCGATATGCCGATGCCTCCTTAAAAACTCCATCCAAAAACCCAGTGGGAAAAAAGGATTGGAGAAAAGAATACACCGCATGCATGCCACACTGCGATATTGTCTCATTAAAAACCTTATTATGAGAAACTTCAGAAAAACTCATGTAAAGAAAAAGAGTGCAATACAAGATCTTCTGGATCATTACAGGCTCTTGTTCAGGGATTCTCCCCCTGAACTTTGCAACTCATGAAATCGCCCCATTCCTATCCCATATACACATTTGCGGAATGTTGAGGTAGGCAATGCCTTTGTGAATAAATCTGCTAGATTATCGCACGACTTTACTTGAACTATCTTAACTTCACCACTCTGCTCGAGCTCGTGAGGATAGAACAATTTTGGAGCAATATGCTTCATGATATTACTCTTAATATAGCCTGTTTTCATTTGTACAGTATCACGCAGACAGCATTATTTTCATAAATAATTGTGGGGTATCAATGGTATCAATGCCACATGACTTCTGGATGTGGTTCACCATTCTTCTCAGCCATACACACTCACGTGCGGCTTCATATAATGCAATTATCTCAGAGTGGTTAGTGGACGTAGCCACAAATGTTTGCTTACATGATTTTCATGAAATCGTAGTACCACCGTACAAGTAAACAAATTCAATCTAAGACTTAGCCGTATGCGGGTCAGACATGTATCCCGCATCTGTGTATCCCACCATGGTCTTGGGCTCATTCCTCCCATAAAACAACCCAAGATCCTGCGTACCTTGCAGGTACCTAAAAACAGTTTTGACGCCGACCCAATGTCTTCTGGTTGGAGCAGCGCTATATCTAGCCAACAAATTTACTGCAAAAACGATATCAGGCTTAGTACAATTTGCTAGATACATTAGTGTACCAATGGCACTAAGGTAGGGAACTTCAGGTCCCAATAATTCCTCATTTTCTGCCTTAGGTCTAAAAGGGTCATTGTCCACTTCAAGGGACCTGACCACCATGGGGGTTTTCAGAGGATGTGTTTTGCTCATGTTAAATTTTTCTAATACCTTCTGGGTATATGCAGTCTGATGCACAAAAATTCCTCCTGACAAATGCTCAAGCTGCAGGCCTAAGCAAAATTTGATTTTACCCAAATCTTTTATTTCAAACTCCGTCACTAGATGAGCACTAGCTTAAATATGCGGTCACCACATCCATTAACTGCATTTTTAAATTCATAGTTGCTGCCAGGGATATTAAGTATCGGAAGGTAATTCTACTCATGACCAGAGAGTAGATCTCATCATAATCAATTCCGGGTCTCTGCGTGAACCCCTTGTGCCACAAGCCTCGCTTTATATCTCACCACCTGGTGATTTTCATCCCGCTTCCGGATGAACACCCATTTAGCTCCTACTGGAAGTACCTTGGGAGGAGTTGGCTCTACAGGGTAAAACACTTTTCTTTTATTTAGCGAGCGCAGTTCAGCCTCAATTGCTTCTTTCCATTTAGCCCAGTCCGAGCGCTTCTGGCACTCTGCCATGGTCTTGGGTTCTGGGTCTAATTCCAAATATTTAGCAATTTTCGAGGCAAAATATGTGTCAACAACAGTGGTCTTTCTTTTATATAACTCTCTTGAACTAGTATAGTTCGTGGAAATTTCCTCATTTAAATCCTCCAACTACTCGTGATTTCCTAACACGATGGGGTCAGAGCCTTCCGATCTCCCAGCGCCGGAGTGTGCGCGCACGTGATCGCTGGGTCCACCACCTTCTGGGTGGGCGCCACCTTCTGGGTGATATTTCTCGACGTCAGGTCGATCTATCTCTCCCGACAAGGGTAATGAGTCTGCACCGATTCGTTGCTTTTGCGGACGTCTCCACGAGCTAGAACCGCGTGCAGGGCAAAAAAAAATAACAAATATTAAATCTACGAGATTTAATATGAAATCTGTGGGATTTCCTTTAATTCGGCCCAAACAGGGGCCTAGTTTGCCCTCCCCCTTTTTTTTTCTTTTTCTCCCCCCCACCCCGGCTCCCTTTTACCCCGTCGGCCCAATCGGCCCAGCCCGCTCCCCCTGCCCCCTGCACCGCGGCGGCTAGGGTTTCCCCTAGCCCGACCGATCGGGCAGCGGCGGCGGCCTTGCCTCCGGGGCGGCAGCGCGCGGCGCGAGGGCGAGGGCGATATAATGTATGCTATACGAAGTTATTACGGGCGCGGGGCGAGGCCGGCGCGGCATGGGGCGACGCGGCCGACGGCGCCCGGTGGCTTGGCCAGAGGCCGGCTTGGGCATGGCGTGGGGCGTGGCTACAGGCCACGAGAATCTAATCTTTATCTATAATGACGATCTACTAGATCGAATAGCGAAAACAGTAGATCGAAATATAACAGATCTATTTGCGAAACGACGTACCGTTGGCGACAAACCTGAGAGCGATTCGTGCTGATAGCGTGTTGTAAATTAGACGTCGCATACACAAACACAATCACAATAATATGAGACACGGATCTAGAGAAAAGAAAACCAGGCACACAGATCTTTATTGATAGTTCTCCCTTATGTACAAAGGATTTCATCTATTATATAGCCTAGCATATATTCGGTTTTGCTCATAATAACCCTAGGGTTAACCCTAATAGGGATGGGCTTCTGGCCCGTAAATCTTCTAGGGTTACAACAGCCGAATCGGCATCTTGCTCGTCGATGGCAAAGGCGGCGACGCGCGAGTGCAGCGAGGCGATCCTCCAGCTGGAACCGTAGGTGCTGCTGCACCATGGACAATAGGGAACAACATTGTCGCCATCGTTGAGCCGTGGGCAACGCTAGTGCTGTGGTTTTGCCGACCATCTCCATGGCTCGCCGATGGATTGTACTTCACTTAAGTGTCACTTAGTCGCTTGCGGATTACTCCTAGTGCTACGCAGTGCAAATTCATCGTGGACTAGCAATGTATATATACCTTATCAACACGCGGTCTTGTGAAAAACGCGGCGAATTCAGCTTTCTTTCTAAAATGTAAGCATGTTAGACCGTCATAACACTAGCAGAGCAGTGCTTTCAATCCTCTACTCTTCTGAAAAATGGATCCCACTTTTTTCCGAAGGGATGACAAAAGCTTTGCCGCAAATTTTATTAGAAGAGAAAACAAAAACAAAGAGATGGCCCAGTTTTTGAGGGGAAACGGGCCCAAAAACCTTAACTCTAGGGAGGTGCGTCACACTTCCCCCAATATGCAACTTCGGTACAACGACCGACCCAACAAACTCAACTCGTGGGGCAACAACTTCACCAGAACAAACAACTCGCCAGGACAACTTCACCAGAACAAACAACTCGCGGTGCCGTCCTAGGAGGGAAGTGGGCAGCGGCACCGGCGCCGTCTGATCCTCGCCACAGCCGCCGTCGGCAGCGGCGCCGACGCCTTCTGCTCCTCGCCACGCGAGAGCACCTCAACGTCCATCGTTGCAGGGACCTCGTCACGCGAGAGCACCTCAACGTCTGTCGGCGCCGCCGACGAAGGGGAGCTCCTCCGTCCCACGCCATCCACCTCCACGGGGTGGAGATCGATGGATCTGGACGCCGCTGCCTCGTCATGAGCGGGCACCTCAGGTGCAGCCGTCCCTTGCTAGATGTCCTGCTCCACATGCACTGCCGCGACCGGTGGGAGGTCCACCCCAACATGAAGCCAACAGCACGAGGAGATCCGCCCCAAATGGAGCTTTCGAGGGAGCTCCTCTGTTGATACACTATGCTGTATGAAATCAACAAGATTGTTGATATGGTAATAGAAGTGGAGGCTGAAGTGGCTGAAATCTGTCTCCTATTTTCATTTTGTGTTTAATTGAAAGTAGCAGTGTTCTATTAAATCAAAATTCCTCCTTTCTTTAGAGAAGTCTGCTCCATTTGTATAGAAAATGTGGAGCTCTTGAAAGTGAAGACTGAAACTTGAGAAACATGACTTGTTCTTGTATGAGATTTCTATATACGGTTCATTTGAATGCAAAGAGAGCTTGTACTTCTATTGTTCTTGTATGAGATTTCTATATACTGTTCTTGTATGAGATTTCTATATACGGTTCTAGTAATTCACAAACCCTCCAAACGTTGTTATATGAATTGATGAGCATGTATGGAATAAAACTTAGAAGCTGATATGTATTGGTGCTATCAAGAGTGCAAATGCAATTGTTGTACCTGGAGTGAACATGCACTGAATGCTAACTTTGTATCCCAATTGAGATTGTTGTTCCAGATTTCCTTAAAAGGAAGCTCCACTGATGTATATGGTCCAGATTGTGCTTTTAGCTTCGGGTCATAGCCTCCGATTAGTTTGTTTTTGGAAGATACTCTGTCGATTGTATGCACAATGCAATGCTCAGTTCATGTGATGAATGGTGTAAAGTCCAGTTTTACAATTTATTTAAATGAAAGGTTGCTTGGATAAATGGTTGCAGTTCGACTCTGCAAATGTCCTGTTTTAAAGTTAGTGTTATGTCAGTTCCTGAAATTTGCTTGGATGGATGCATTCTTTCAACGAGTTTGCTCCCTGAAACTTCTTGTTATACTTATTCTATGTATAAGCATGACACAATATTAGTCTGTACATGTCCTGTGCCTATTCTTGCACTCCAGGTAGAATATGCATCCAAATGCTATCAGCTGAAAATATCATTTTCTTCTCATTCATGAATCCAATCCATTACAAACCAACTCCTTTTGAAATATGGGTGCTCAAAAATTATTTATACCCACCAATTTGGAATAGGAGTGTAACATTGATCTTCATATACCTCTTCATATTGTCAAAAATTGAATAGAAGAATCCATTTGAACACAAATGAAACTACAAGATGTCAAACTCAGAAGTAATAATACTTGGAAGTACATTTGCTGTTCGGATCAGTATTTAGAGTTGACAAAAAAAATGAACCAAAAGTGACTGACAACTCTAGGTCCTCTATATTCTAATATTGAGCATTCATACTGGTTCCTATGCATGCATTATGCAGACCTTTCTTGAGCATATTGTCCAGATCACCCACAGGATAATGCTTCCTATGATCACCTTCTCAAGCCTTTCATCACTTCTGAAATAAATTTAAAAAATAATCCAGTTATTTAAAAATGAAAGAAGCTTAGAAACATCACAATCTGGTCAACTATCAAACAACCCGGTGAACTAAAAGCATGCCATAGGTATAGTTTTGAGGGAAACAAAATGGCATCTTTATCTCAGCATCACTGGCGAACTAAAAGCAAGACAACTATAGTTTCAGGGAAACAAAATGACTTTATCTCAGCACCACTACAAGGTAAACTAAAAGCATGCCAAAGCTAGACTTTGAAACAAATTAAATGGCATCTTAATCTCAATGACAAAGTAAAATGATGAACACCACTTTCACCTGCATTGCAGTCACTGATGGAAATACTTGCAAACATGCAAAAATGGTTTGTTCAAGAAAATCTACATAAATAGAATTATTAAACCTAAGCAACAAACATATTTACAGAAACATCTGAAGCCATTACCACTTGTCTCCCACAATGTAACGCAACGCATTTTGTAACGTAGGGAGCATTTCTGGTAGTACATGTGTGATAATCCTGACAGTTTCCCGCGCCTGAATCTGAATATTCTTTTTCTGCAATATCAAGTTGCTTCATGTAAATAACAAAGTTATTAATGACAAACATTATGTAGGGTTATAGATATTACATTTTACAGAAAAACTGACCTCCTTTTTCAGATAATCACAAATGTGCACATTGCTATTCCTGACCTGAGTAATCATCTTGGTGACTTTTGTCATTTTATCACGGGCAGTCAGAGGCGCACCAACTTTCTTTGCCAACTCAACCCCATCATTTTCTTGCTCTACCACCTGAAGATGAGCAACCTTAGGATCTGTAATGCTTCCAGCATTCTCAGCACGAACTGTATGATTACTAACGGCAGCAAGGTACTTATTTGACTTAAACAGAGCTTCCAATTTATTTATATAGCTCTGGCTGAAAGGTTCAGCCACTAGTAGCTTATGCCTATATAGTAGGTTCGTTGTATACTCCACAAAAATATCAGTGATAAGATGACTCTGGCCAATATCATCCATTAAAGAAGAATGAGTGCATAGGTAATCGCCAGGAGTCAAGTTGTCATAATCTAGAAGCTGCAACAAAACTTCCAAGTCATGTGGTAAAGCAAAGCCCTTGAACATATCTGCGATGAAAACCTTGATAGACTTATAGTTACTCCTTGCTGCTATAGTTCCATACTTCTTCAATTCCACCTTCCAAGATAACTTCACCGTCGTTCCACGAAGACAAACATCAGATTCTGTGATGTTAGAGAAGCACCAGTCACTTTTGTGCAGTCCTACCATCTCAAGTAGAAGAGACCTAATCACCAATTTATATCGGTCATTAGCATAATTAGCTATTGCACCTTCAGATCCAAGAACCCTGCCTGAGAACATAGGCACATTCCGTTCCTTAAAATTCGTGAGGCATGTGCTAAAACCTCTCCAACTAGAAAGATCCATCACATCCTCCAGCACAAAATGTATGACTGATTCCTTTAGTACTGCAGAGTGTAATAGGCCCAAATTGGAAGAGGGGGTACCAATAAACACACTGGCTTCCGATAGCTCAAGAGATTGTGAAGACTACATATTTCAAAAAAAAAATGATCTAAATTAGGCTGTTTTAAGAAGGCATTTGCTGAGAGTAATGGCAAAAAATAAGACCAAACAATCAGTATGTTAAACAATAAAATCATAGATAAAATGATATTAAGGTTATATGAAGCCATGTGAACATCACCTTCACTCTCATTCCTATGCTTGGGAAACTGACTGCCATAAAACATATGTGCTCACATTGCTGCACAAGACATCATGTCAATTTACAGCATTATCTATCATAAACTTTTTAGGCACAACAACGTTAGGAAACTTACGGTTGAAAGTTCCAGCTTCTTTTCCAGCGTTGAACAATTGGGAACATTAAGAATCTGATTGAAAAATTCACAATTATAAATGGTATGTATGTTTTCCCCTGAATTATAAAGTACTGAAAGATATTGTTCAAAGTTTGGTGAACCAATCAATACCTTATAGCTTCGAAAGTGCACAAAGTCCCCTCGCCTTGAAAATGCAAACATGAAATCATGGTCCTCATCAGATGGACTTACAGCTCCTCCAAATATCTACAAAAGGAATAAGATCAACCGCCATATAAAAGCAAACATCATTTGATGATTCTCTCTTAGTATACAATTGAGAATAGTTTTGAAATTTTGGACAAACAAATTACCTGAGTAAATGCTAGTTTTATGATTCGCCAATATTCAGAGTCCACAAAGTTCTCTGAGAAAACAAGCAAAGGCCTCTTGGCAGCTGGTAAACTTTCAATCATATATACTACACAAAGTAGCAATGTTAATACACACAAGATAATAATGTCAATATATACAAGTAATAACAAAATCTGTTGACATAATAGTGGTTTCATTATCCTATCTGGATGCACTAGAAATTTAATTTCTGGTCCAGTGAAGCATTTTAACCACAGGTACAGATTTTCATCTTCAATGCTATACTGCAATCATTTTACAAAATATTAACAGAAGCTGAAATACACCTTATATATACAACAACAACAAAGCCTTTTAGTCCCAAACAAGTTGGGGTAGGCTAGAGATGAAACCCCACATAACACCCAAATAGTCACATATATTATTCTGCAGCGTGTCAAAATTGAACAACACACTTTTTCCTTTATTAACACACGCCATACAATAATTGGCAACATTTGAACAAATTTAGGCCCCATTTGGAATGCAGCAATTCTGTAGGAAATTAAAATGAAGTGAAACATCCACTCTTAACAGCTGTGCAGTGTAACAACATTAACAGTTAATAACTTAAAATGTCAATGGCAATATATATCAATTGCAGCGCAAGTGCTGCAAGGGAATGTCATCCATCCATGACCTACTCCACCCATTCAAAAGCAAGTGATGCTTCGGAAAGCATGTAGTCTTTTCCTATAATCACTTCGTAACTTGTTTTATCATGATCTTCACTAAATAAATAAAGCCAGCAATTCGCTGGATCTTTCAGGAACAAGAAGTTCAGAATAGGATAACTAACATGTAAAAGATGGTCAAACAACATGACTGTAAGGAGAATTTGGATATCAGTACAGGAAGATAGACCAAAGACTGGCACAAGATAGCTTTAGGTCAAGGACACTGTGCTTCTAACAATCATTTAAAAAATGGAGAAAACATTTGCTGCATCTTACTGCAGACAATTCTACCAATGAACAGCTGTAAGGAGCGTACACATCATGAAATTATGTTCTCAGCATTTTAAATAAAATTAAATGTGCTTTCATTTTTTTTATGCTCAAGATACCTACTTGATGGCCCCCTGCTATGGCCTTGCATCATAAATGACAAACAACACAATAGGAGTAGCAACAGCCACTGGAGTCAGAAATGGAGTCTAGAAGCCTAGTTAATTAGTACTTGTTTATCAAGTATTAGAGGAAAAAATCTATTCCAGGAGGTCTGTTATCTCCTAGCTTACAGATAAAGTTTGTTACGTGGTGCAACCTAGTATTAATGAGGCAGGCTTCGTCTATTATCGCAAGCAGAGATTAACCTTTCAAGTCGCTCTGTGTTACCGCTGCTGTTCTCTCCCCCTGCTGAGAGCACCTTCTTCCTCTATTCTCTTGCTTCCCTGACCAGTCAATTCTATTTCCAATTCCAACCCACAAAGTCAGACTATAACACTCCCACAAAAACGCCACCTAAATGGGCCCATTGACCACCACTCACCACCATCCGAGTTACTGATAACATCAGTCTGCTCGTACCCCAGAAAAAATTGACACCATCAGTCAAGAAAATATTGCTATATTTGGGTGGACAAAAAATGACCAGCCCACTAAACCCTGAGTTTCTAAATTTTATCTTTGTTAAGCTAAGATCAACTATCTTTTGAACAACACAAAATCTGCAACCCTTAAAATAAAAAATAGCTATCAACTCTTTTATGAAGAACCTAGCATCTAATAGCAGATAAGCATGGAACTAGTGTAAGATGAACATAGTAGACAGCATAGCATGGTAAGCAATAACTTATCGAGCCATAACAGCAATGCCAACAAAAAAGCAAGGGAAAAAAAAGGAAAATGAGGCGGCCATCGGCATGGTTATCTGGTGTATTTTAAATGCAAGTTTTCATAAAATGAAAATACACTTCTATTGTATTTACATCAAAATTACACATATGCGATCTGCGAAACTCAATTGCAATATTTATGAATGCTGTTGAACTCATTTTGCAACAAAAGTAGATAAGAAATTATGACATGAGCGAGAGAAATTTTGAAATAAGATTTCCTAATTGATGCTATTCCAACAGTTCAACACATCTAGTAGTACTAGTAGCGAATAGACTGATTTCTGATAATTTTCCCTCTAGAAATTTAAAGCTAATTTTGTTTGGCTAATCTTGTCAGAAGTATAAAGCTCATTTGTATAAAAATATACAGAGAAATTAGTGGTCAAGATTGCACAGTAAATATAATTATTTAAAAAATATATTACCTCCAGGAAGAGAGTGTTTCCAGCTTTAGAAAGCAAGCTATCGCTGCTAGTGCAGACGGGATAGCCTTTAGTCTTCGTGACAAGATTCACAACAGTGTCAAATAGCTGTGTTTCCGTATTGCAGCAGTGACAATAGGTCAGAAAAGTAATCATGAAGATATGATACTTAGTAAAGGAAATGTCACAGCTTGAACCTTGATGTAAGATTGGCTGATCGCCCAACTAAAACTTTGTGACGAGGCTCAACTTTCTTCCTCATAGGAACAGGTTCGTGCGCAAGGTTATCTGCCTTCCTTTTCGCCATCCTGACTGAAACAGGAGAACCTAGACCACACATTATGATATATCAAATGTACATTCCCTCTAACAATAATATGACAAACCACAAAGTGCTAATAGTCATAACCACATTAGCTAACCACACTGATACATGCTCTAGATCTGTAATCGAATGCATGGAACCAAGCAATTGACATATTTCAGAGCTACTAACAAATCGAGACCATAGAAAAACGAGTTCATATTTTTTTCTCCTTGCGGATGGGATGTGAGATTTTCCAAGCAAAAACCTAACTTGTCTCTTAGAAAGTTCAAATCCATTTCAATGTTGTTTGGTTCACTCATGTAAAACTTTTTTCTTTCAGTAATATAAAAGCCACTTTTTTCTCACAAAGCATAGTTGCTCCTATCTCGCTTATCAGTTAGTACTTTCTTTCATCCAAGTTAGTTCACTTTCCACAGTTGCCTTGCTTATGATCAGTATTTGACTTATCACTTTATCTGTAATGACTGTTTCTATTTTTCTAAGAGATCCAGCCCAAGGTTACCCATCTGCCATGGACTTTGCTATCATACGGATTCAATTTAACCCCAGATAGTATAGATAGCACGTTGTAGAAGACTGTAACACCCCGACTCCCACTGAGCTCAAGATGCTACCTAAACAATAAAGCTACCTAAAAATTTCAGCAGCACCTTCCCTAAATATTCTATATCCACGACACATAACATGGTCATAACTAGCATAGAAGGACAATATCACATAGTTCCAAATGCCAACTTCCAGCTCATTCATATCAACTACCATGGGTAACATACAAGGATTTGTAGGTAATCTGAAGGGGACTAAGCATGAGGGGAAAATTAAACATACAAGCCAACTACACAATTAGTACCAACAATGAGAGGCTAAAAAGCTAAATCTGCAACACTAGCCTTATTCAAACTCTCAGCATCAAGGGTTTAGTGAGGTGAACAATTGTGCAGAACTACTCCCATCCCATTCGATACCTCGAGTCACCTAAAAAAAAACAATGAAGCAAGGGGTGAGTCCGAGACTCAGCGAGTACATAATTAAGCAAAGGACAATAATCAAACAGGGATTTCATTAAAATATCAACAATACTCATCTCATTCCGAAGGCAATTACTTATTCAACACATGTATCTCATCTCATCAACACTGTCATGCTATGCAATGGCCATGCAATGCAATATGCGTCTGAACTACAGCATATACCGGTATAGCAGAGTGTTTCACCCGTCGATGACACACTCAGACCACCGTCCCTTCCGTACGGGGCCAAATCCTCCACTCCCGTGGAGTCCCTACAGCGGGTCCCCATCCTCGTGAGGCTGCCACATCTGTAGGATTTTTACTCAGGGCGCCCGAATCTAGCCATAAGAATATAGTACCGGTCTGGCCCGTGGCTCTTCCGCCTATTCTTATGACCCTCGACCCGGCCCGATGCATATGAATTCACATGATGCAATGCTCTTCTTACCTCATATGTCCATTCTGATCTTTCTCATCAAGCCATTCATCATAAACCATAGAATATGAATATAGGCTCAATTAACAACTTTTATGGTTTAGGTCACTCTGTTTAAGAATGCACTTGCCTTCTCATCCACGAGGCATGACGTGGTGCAAAGGTGCATGATCCGAAAGTAACCCCACCTAAAGATCACGAACATCACTTAATCAAGGTGGCACACAAAGCACAACGGAGAAATACTTAGCCTAAACCAACCTTAACCTTTCAGCCCAGCTAAACCTCTAATGCGATCCGACTTTTAAAACTGAAATAACATAAATCTGGACAGCTGACCAAAACAATTATATCTCCCAAACCGTTTACCCGTTTTAGGCGTTCTAGGACTTCACGGAAAGCTGAGAACATAGGCTACAATTTTTACAATGTGAGCTCGCTTCAAAACTAGACCTAAAACCCCCAAATCGGGCTCCCAAACTGCTGTAGTCATAGAACAAGGTAGCACTCCGACCAAATCTGCACGTAGGCTATAATTTCTACGAGAAAGTACACTAAATCTTTGCACAAATCAAGGGGAAACCAACAGGAATAAGGAGAAGGATCGTTACCCTCAAGGATTTAGTACCAAAACCCTAGTTTCCTCTCTTCCCTCTCCTTTCTTCACTCTTCACCGCGTCTCCTCCTTCTCTAGCCGTCCGCCTTCATCCCCCTCCTTCCTCCTCCCTTGCCATGGCAGATCAAACACAGGCACCTGCAGCTAGAGGCGTCGACCTAAGGCGAGGTGGAGAGGTGGTGAGGTAGGGGCAGTGCCTAACTGGCCAGTGACGGCTGGATGGCGACGACGCAGCAAAGGGCGACGGCAGCGCACAGGGGAAGCAGCAGCGCACAGGGTAGGGGCAGGAAAGAGGTAGAGAGGAGATCGATCCTCTCCTCTCCTCTGCTCTGTCTCTCTCTTCCATAGATATTTAGGAGAGAATGGGCTGAGTTGGGCCTAGTGGGCCAGCTCCTCAATGCCCAAAGTGGGTATTACACTCTACCCCCCTTAATAGAATTCGTCCCCGAATTCTAAGCTAAAACGAGTACTAAAAAAATTCAATCTAGAACCTTAGTACACACATGAGGCAACAACTCTAGGTACTATGCCACCACCACAACTTAAGGCCTAGCGCGCACATACAAGCTAGCCCACATCTTTGCATGTCACCATATGGTCTTGAAACAAAGAACACCACATGCCTTCAGAGCAAATGCCCTTGAAGATTCAAACGTAAAGCCTTTTAATTACCTAGTCTTAGAAGACATTGGACCTTACCTAGTTTCATTACCAAAGATATTGATCCAAAAATAGCCTAACTGTACTTAACTTCGACTCTTTAAGTTGCATCTCAAAGACATCGGAACTCCAACAAAGCCTCCATCACCTATTCGTTGAATCGCTTGTCCACTGCACTCGTTTTAGACAGGATGAGATACCCACTATCATGGCTCTTTTCCAAAAGACTTAAATTGAAACACCATAAGTAAATCAAGCCTTATAACACAAAGTTTGCAAGTAATTCACTTAGAATAAAAGTCAAATCTTGTAGAACAACAATAAACAATCGCCCTCCTAGCTATGAGGGAAAAAAAAAATACCAACAATCCACAAGAGGAACCCTCCACCTTATCAAGAACCAAATAAGCTACAAAATCATCCAGAACCAAAGTCTTGACACATCAGGTTTTTTTTTTCTCTTAAGTGGTCGCCTCCAAACTAAATAACTCAATCTAGTACTCAGGCATACCTAATAAAGGTTTAGTATATCCAGTCAAACAGAAGTAGAAGAACACCCACACAAAATAATTTTAGACGTATTAATTCAGATTGCACCGGTACACATCAAAACCCAGCAAGACTTTATAAAGAAAACAATTACTCAATAAGGAAGACTACACAAGAGCTTGAAATCACAACTTGCAACAGAGTCACCAAGCAAATTCTCGATTTACAAGAGAAACCAAATTCTCATGCAAAGATTCCACCTTTAAACCAAGGAACCTTGCCATAAAACACTCCACAATATATATGAATATAATTTGCGAGCACAGCCAAATTGGGCAAGCCAATTTCAACATTAGTAACATCGATTTTTTTTTTCCTCCCGAGCAAAGGAAGAAGAATGAGTACACAATTCAGCAGTGGAAAATTTTCAATTTTTTTTTTAAGAGACATTACAAGCGACACAAGTGATAAACAGATCTGAAGAAACATCTACAAGAAGCCGCTTATTCTCAACGGTGAGAATACAAACGATGGCATTACATAATTGCATCAAACTGTTATCAGTCAATAATAAATACACACAAACTAATTGACCTATACTCTAATTGGATTTCAAACAAGTAGATTGGGCCAACAAACCTCACTTCACTGTTCCCAAAAACAGGACAATCGACCGTGGCACACGAAATATAGATAAAACGCTTATCAGAAAGGGAGTAATCTCACAAAAGGCGACTATACTTACAATTTCAAGAAGTCACTATACTAAGATATATATCAAAACCTAAATCCTGCAAGGCTAACTCTAGGAATTGTTCATAGGTTATATCCATTATTTTGCATCTGCAACACACTGCCTGAAAGACTTCGAGTGCCACCGCTTGCAAAAACATGATTTACTCAAAAATCATCATTTTTTATTTTTTTATTTTAATAAAAAAATAATCCGAACAAATCCAGTTGGCATTCAGCCTTGCATGTTGCATCCAATCCTTTTATTATTATAGTTTCGTGAGGACCTCAACCTAAGACATGTTGTGTCATATGCCCATAAGGGTACAAGAAATATACTTTTTTTTTCAACAATAATAAGGACACACTACCATACTACCAAATGACCAGAGGCTTACAAAAGATACCCAACGCACACACTTAGCTAGATCAGATAAGCAAGATATTGAATTTCCAAGATACAACTATGACTCACAGGTTCCTTTGCTTTACCATCTACTCACTTCAAGCTCACTCATTACATTTATCGAGTTTTTTATCGGTTACCCAACAATAGAATAAATAATAAATAATCCTTAGAGATAAGAACATTATGGCATACAACTTAATACCAAAAGCACCTAATTATTGGTCGTAGCTCAAACAGCTAAAAGGTCGGTCAACAATTTTATTTCCCCGACCAAGCACAGAGAAATAAAAGCTATGTTTTTTTGTATAAGTGCAATGGAAATAATTTGTTGAGTTACAAATGATACCTCCAAGATAAATCAAACAACATCAGAATTAATAAGTACGAGTCATGCATGAAGGAAGAATTAAACAAGAGGCACCTATTTTGATTCCAGTTACTACACAATAACAAGCAGAAATCTAAAATAAATCTACCAATACTAAACATTAGGTTATTGTCACAAGCAACTCTGCACCAGCCTTAATCTCAGCACAAAGGACAACTTCCCTTAAAGGAATTACCATTCCAACACAAACATGAGCCATCTAATATTACCTTGAAGGTCTGTGTGTGTGTGAAGACAAGAAAATATAACAGCAGGGAGGAATAACAGCAGGGAGGAACGCTGGTAATTTGGACAATCTTTTAAATGACGCCCGAATAGCAATATGTTTTCTAACCAATGCCAATTTACTATCTTACATCATGAAAACTCCATATAGTACATGGGTAAGCCAAAATTATGTATCAATGCTTTTTTTTCCCCTCAAATTCAAATGTTAAAGAAACAAATGACCACCAAGCAACTTAACTGAAGAATCCAATCACAAAACTATCCGAGTATGATGTAAAAGCATTGGACAAGTTGCCACTCCAACACAAAGACCAAACGAACTATGATGCATTGCCCAATGGCAAAGTCCAAGGTCTTGAAACAAAAGATCACATGACAAAAAAAAAATTAACCAAGGATCAAGCAAACAATTCCACATCGAAGGATAGAACGTAAAATAGAGCTAAACACGAGCCATCACCATTCATATACTTCTACACTCCACCTTGTAACCACCCGGTTAAGAACTTCCAGAAGTAAACATCCAAGTTAGTTACACCAACATCACTAATGTGAATAGTACGGGTAATTGCCATGGTTGATCAGACCACTCATTACTCGTACTATACACCAAATACATGGTAAAAACCAAAATCACACGGACATCGGAACCAAGGAAAAGTTACATGGGCACGAACAAAAGTTCGAGGTCGACCCCCATATAACCGTTCCAACAACCACCCAAGACACTCATACAAACTCTTCGCAATAAGGAAGAAACTCACAAGGGAAGTACCCACGAGAGAGGTAAAGCAACCGTCAAAAACCTTCTTTTGTTAAAATAAACAATAGCAATCATATCTTACTTTGTTATAAAAATAGGAGCACTCTAGTGTGGAGCACGACAATGGTCCTAGCCACATCAGTACATATATCAACTTTGCAACAAAGATTGGTTAAATTGACCTACCTAAATAATTTGCCCAATGCATCGATGTCCCCACATCTTTCTTTTTTTCTTAGAAAAAAAGTTCAGAAATAGACGCTTCCCCAATAACTAGGGAACTGCACGATGGTAAAACATTAAATTTAATAGGTTCGCATAAAAGAATTTAATTTTCTTTTTAATACAAACTAAGCAAAAACTAATCTTGGTCGCTTTTATCAACATGCTGAGCACAAAAGGCAAATCATTTTCTTTCTTGGCCTTTCAATCCCACAATATTTCGAGCTCAAAGATCATGAGGACAAAAGAAAGTTACAACAAAATAATTGATGATGTCCCAAATAACCAACCAAGAAAGGAAACCATATATCTCGTGAGCCACCAATGCTAATATTCGCTCCAGAGGACCATTGAACTAATTGCAACATTAGCAAGTATCAAAATAGATATGCAACAATAAAACAAAACCCAATAGTATCTCTATAACAGCTTGGGCATCAAAACTCATAGAATATGATCACACACATGATAACATCACTTCATGGAGATTACCCTTTGTTGTTATGACTAAATGGATCCAAATGTAACATCACTATTCATGCACCACAACGGAGATCATACGCAGCCATGCAAGGAACCACTATCTCACTCTTAGCATTGCCAACCACCACACACAAAAGGAACTAACTAGCTAACTCTGGATGCATGTGACTAACACATAACCATGCACTGACTAATAACCTTGGCCACAACGTGAACTCAGCACGTTTCTGGCCATATGCAAAGCACGTTAACATAAAACGTGATTAAACTATCCTATGTGCAAGACTAACTCACACCTAAACATGGACAAGTCAAGATTATGGCTAACAATATCTTTATTAGGTGGGCACCTAAAGCTATAAAGGCTGCCACATACAAAGTTAAGCAAAACTAGTCAATCGATAACAATATTAAACTCAAGGTGGCATGAAAATAACTTACCCTTGATTGCTCAAAACTCTGATCTGAGTAATATCACGTTCAGCAAAATGGATACGAACAGATCTTTTTATCTGATCTTCAGTTGATATGTCGAGTCCTAAAACCAAGACTGAGCTCCTGACACCCCAATTAGTTTGAGAAAACATGCTTCTGTGCAATTGACAAGTTATATAGCATTCACAAAACTTGTGTATAAATAACAGATGCACTAAAAGTACCCACCTCATTTCATCTATGTTCTGATAAGAAAGTTCAACAGAGAGAGGCTGTCCCACATAACTGTAATCGTTCAATGTTTCCATAACCTGCACAACAACCAGTGATGTTACTTCTCTATAAATAGTAAGTCAATTCTCTAAAAAAGTAACTATGACTGGAGGGAGTCTGTATTTACTCTGTTTGCGTCCTCAACTGCACATTCGATATAACCAAATCCTCTAGAGGTGCCTCCATGACAAGGGAACATACAGTCAACAACAACAATCCCATACCTTGTAAACAAAGTTATGCTGCAACAAACACAATTTGTATCAGCAACTACAAATTGAAACGAAGAAAACTAACCCAAATTCTAAAAATAAACTCACACTTGCTCAGGATTAATATGGTATAGAATGTTCCCAACGAACAGAGTTTTTATCTGTGTTTGTGGCTGCAATAAAAACAAGAAGGTGATATAAGAGAATTGTCAATATTAGAGCAGGAAAACAACAACAACAACAACAAAGCTTTTTAATCCCAAACAAGTTGGGGTAGGCTAGAGTTGAAACCCAATATGAGCCTCCTCCATCAAGAGGGGAAAGAGAGGGAAAAGGCTTTGGAGAGGGAAAAGGCTTTGTTGTTGTTGTTGTTTTTCTGCTCTAATATTGGCAATTCCCTTATATCACCTTCTTGTTTATATTGCAGCGACAAACACAGATAAAAACTCTGTTCATTGGAAACATTCCATACCATATTAATCCTGAGCAAGTATGAGTTTATTTTCAGAATTTGGGTTAGTTTTCTTCGTTTCAATTTGTAGTTACTGATACAAATTGTGTTTGTTGCAGCATAACTTTGTTTACACGGCATGGGATTGTTGTTGTTAGACTATATGTTCCCTTGTCATGGAGAGGATTTGGTTATATCGAATGTGCAGTTGAGGACGCAAACAGAGTAAATACAGACTCCCTTCAGTCATAGTTACTTTTTTTGAGAATTGACTTACTATTTATAGAGAAGTAACATCACTGGTTGTTGTGCAGGCTATGGAAACATTGAACGATTACAGTTATGTGGGACAGCCTCTCTCTGTTGAACTTTCTTATCAGAACATAGATGAAATGAGGTGGGTACTTTTAGTGCATCTGTTATTTATACACAAGTTTTGTGAATGCTATATAACTTGTCAATTGCACAGAAGCATGTTTTCTCAAACTAATTGGGGTGTCAGGAGCTCAGTCTTGGTTTTAGGACTCGACATATCAACTGAAGATCAGATAAAAAGATCTCTTCGTATCCATTTTGCTGAATGTGGTATTACTCATATCAGAGTTTTGAGCAATCAAGGGTGAGTTATTTTCATGCCACCTTGAGTTTAATATTGTTATCGATTGACTAGTTTTGCTTAACTTTGTATGTGGCAGCCTTTATAGCTTTAGGTGCCCACCTAATAAAGATATTGTTAGCCATAATCTTGACTTGTCCATGTTTAGGTGTGAGTTAGTCTTGCACATAGGATAGTTTAATCACGTTTTATGTTAACGTGCTTTGCATATGGCCAGAAACGTGCTGAGTTCACGTTGTGGCCAAGGTTATTAGTCAGTGCATGGTTATGTGTTAGTCACATGCATCCAGAGTTAGCTAGTTAGTTCCTTTTGTGTGTGGTGGTTGGCAATGCTAAGAGTGAGATAGTGGTTCCTTGCATGGCTGCGTATGATCTCCGTTGTGGTGCATGAATAGTGATGTTACATTTGGATCCATTTAGTCATAACAACAAAGGGTAATCTCCATGAAGTGATGTTATCATGTGTGTGATCATATTCTATGAGTTTTGATGCCCAAGCTGTTATAGAGATACTATTGGGTTTTGTTTTATTGTTGCATATCTATTTTGATACTTGCTAATGTTGCAATTAGTTCAATGGTCCTCTGGAGCGAATATTAGCATTGGTGGCTCACGAGATATATGGTTTCCTTTCTTGGTTGGTTATTTGGGACATCATCAATTATTTTGTTGTAACTTTCTTTTGTCCTCATGATCTTTGAGCTCGAAATATTGTGGGATTGAAAGGCCAAGAAAGAAAATGATTTGCCTTTTGTGCTCAGCATGTTGATAAAAGCGACCAAGATTAGTTTTTGCTTAGTTTGTATTAAAAAGAAAATTAAATTCTTTTATGCGAACCTATTAAATTTAATGTTTTACCATCGTGCAGTTCCCTAGTTATTGGGGAAGCGTCTATTTCTGAACTTTTTTTCTAAGAAAAAAAGAAAGATGTGGGGACATCGATGCATTGGGCAAATTATTTAGGTAGGTCAATTTAACCAATCTTTGTTGCAAAGTTGATATATGTACTGATGTGGCTAGGACCATTGTCGTGCTCCACACTAGAGTGCTCCTATTTTTATAACAAAGTAAGATATGATTGCTATTGTTTATTTTAACAAAAGAAGGTTTTTGACGGTTGCTTTACCTCTCTCGTGGGTACTTCCCTTGTGAGTTTCTTCCTTATTGCGAAGAGTTTGTATGAGTGTCTTGGGTGGTTGTTGGAACGGTTATATGGGGGTCGACCTCGAACTTTTGTTCGTGCCCATGTAACTTTTCCTTGGTTCCGATGTCCGTGTGATTTTGGTTTTTACCATGTACATCACAATTTTTCATTGCGACATTGTGAGGGCTGCCAACACCACCTACATGGTCTTTTAGTCTATCTTTGTTATTCCAACAATTCCAACCATCTACAACAAATGACTTATACCCGGCCTCCTTCTTAGTGCGGTCTCTAAACAAGAAACAAGTAAAACAATAGGCTCTATCCTTGGACTTGCTATACTCAAGCCAATTTTTAAATTCATCAAACCATTCTGGATTAAATCTTCTTTTTCTTGTCCCAATCTGACTAAATGGAAAAATGAGAGTACGAGTTTGACAAGGCCTATTTGCCATGTACTTCCTTCTTACCAGTTCTTCGATATTAGGATGGTAAGCATGTATTTCTTTTCTTTTGCCAGGATCAAATTGAATCTCTTGTTCCCAGTTCACTTCATCAGGGCTTGGATTGCTAGCATTTGTACCTCGTTGGCCAGAACCACACACATTGTTAACACCATCTGGTGCCTTCCTTTTAAGAAACCGTTCCATAATTTCCCAATTGCAAACCCTAGCTCTACAATCAAAATTGAAAGAGGGGGAATAAGTACCAATCAAAACCCTAACCTTTCGGCAAGCCAAGAAGGAAGAAGATGGAGCTGGCTGCAGAGACCTGGACCGGAGGACGGGAGGAGTGAGGACTGGAAGGCGAGGCGCCGAGGGCCGAGCAGTGGGAGTCGTGGCCTCGTGGGACGCCGGAAGCTGGAGCGGGAGGCTGGAGCCTGGAGCTCGGAGGCTGCCCGCTGCCTGCTGTGTTGTGTCCCTGAGTCCCTCTTTTAAGTAAAGTACGTACGTGGGCCCTGCTGGGCTGGGCCTTGCTGCCCTTGCAGGTTGCAGGCTTGCAGCCTTAGATCATTAGATGGTGGTGCACTTTTTTTTATTTAGGTGGTAAATTAGGGGTAAGATTAAGACGCCATTAACTAAATTTTTTATTTTACCCTGTTGCCATGGCACTACCCTAGCCCTGAGTAGCTTCGCCACTGACTGCCTAGGCTATGCATGACCACGACAAGATGGATGCAGCATGGCAACCAACTAGGCTCGGCACAAACATGATGCAACGGCTCCAACATGCACCAACATAGTTGTGAGTATCCGACATTGCTCACCGGTAGCTGCACCAATAGGAGGTGGTTGGCTCGACCAGGATGGAGAAGAGAGAAAGAATAGGAAGAAGTATCCAATCACTTATTATAGCTAATGCAGAGGGTTTTTGAAAAATGATCATACGAAGAGCGAGTGGGGGCAATATGCAAGCCTTACGGCAGGTCCAGTGAGGACTTATTTTGTGTTGTCCTAATATGGTAGTAAATCCTAATGAATAAAATATAAGAGAGAGAGAGATATATAGATTAATAGAAAAAAGGAAGACAAATAGTTTTGAGACCCAACTTGGGTCTCCGGTGGACCCATTTTTAGAACACATCTAGTGGTCATGGATGTAGATGGAACCATGTATACACATGTAAATAAATGTTCCGAGAAAAACAGTTGTACATGGAAAACGATAGATTCTTTAAAAGCTATCTTCACTACCCCTTTCAAGTATTGGTCACGTTCAGCTGGGTAGCTAGCATTCATACCTCACAAATCTCGCAACACTGTACATACTTTGTTTTGCTAAACGAAAAAACACTCGTGTGCAATCCTTGGTTTACAAAACCGTGGCTAACCACGGTTAGCCGCCGATTAATTGGGCTCCGCGACTGAATGGTTCGATAGATTGACGGTTTGAACCGAACGAAATTCGGTCAAACGAAATTTGAATTGAAAATTTGTATAATTTTTTAAAATATTATTAATTATTCTAAACACTTTAACTAAAAAATAATTTAAAAATTCTAAACTTTTAGCATCATTTCATGTGATTTTGTGTTAAAAACAGTTAGCTCCTAAACATTAAAAACCATGGCTAGACAGGACAAATTTTGTCAAAATTCAAATTTTAATATGTGCCTCACACCGTGATAAAAACCGCGATTAAGCACAGTTAACCGAGCTAACCGGCTTCGTGCAGCGTACGGTTTTCACCTCCTAAATGGCTTTTTAAACGTGCAATCTACGTCATCAGTAGCACTAGTCGCTCTCGACTTGGACCGATCTTGACGCCGGACACTGCAAAGCAAACTAGTGTCATCAATGAATCATCAACATAATCCCGTCGTTATCCATGATGATGAGCTTATCCCCAGTTCCAAGAATCGAAACCTCTAACCAGAAAGAGCAAATAGACCACCCAAACTGCGGCAGAAACCACCAAGCCGAAACGCGCACTGTTTCTCGGCGCGAAGGGCACACGCACAATGGCAAGCTCGTCGGCGCGCTCCGCTCGCGCCTTCAGATCATTCGGTAGCGTCTCGTATCTCGGCGGCGCTTTCGCATGCTCTGCCTGCGCCGGCGGCCGCCGCCGACCGCCCGCGACGACGGCGGCCACCTCACCTGCTACGGCGTCGCCGTCGCCTGCGCGGCGCTGCTCCTGCTCTGCATCCTCTCCGCCACGGTCAGCTTCGGCGAGGCCTGCGCCTTCGCCGGCGCAGTCGGGGCGCTCTTCGGCGTCGCCGGCTGCGTCTCGCGGTGGTGCGGCTGCGGCGCCGGCGCGCGTGCCCGTGGCGGCGCAGGGGCATCCGCGGACGGCGCGCGGCCGCCGGCGGCGGCGCGGCCGCTCGTGGACGGCGACGCGGCTGCCATCAACGCGCTGCCGGCGTGCGCGTACGCGCGCCCCGCCGCCGAGGGCGGCGGCGGCGGCAGCAAGTCCGGCAGGTGCGTGCTGTGCCCCGTGTGCCTGGAGGACGTCCAGGCCGGGGAGATGGTGCGGCGGCTGCCGGCGTGCAGGCACCTGTTCCATGTGGAGTGCATCGACATGTGGCTGCACTCGCACAAGACGTGCCCGCTATGCCGGTGCGACGTCTCGCCGCGGCGAGTCGCTGTACACTTGATGATGCGTTTGCCGCCGTCTCATGATGCGTTTGCCGCCGTCTCATGATGCGTTTGCCGCCGGTGTGAGTGTGTAATCTGGCAAGTGGATTTCGGCATGGTGCATACACTTGAGCAAGAATCAGCTGTCATTGTAAACTCATTATGCGCTGAACATGTACATTTTTAAATATAAAAAAGAGAATTGTGTGCGGACGCCTTGCCGGAAATGAAGACGCTGGTACCTGGTAGAAGGCTTGTCGGAATCAGACATGACCCAGCAAAGAAGTAAGGACAAGCGGCAATACACAATGACTCGGTGGTCCTCGTGACCTCGTCTTTTAGGCGTGTTTGGTTGCCTGTGCGGAGGCTGCCCCGCAAAGAAGTAAGAAGGATAAGTGGCAATACACAATGACTCGGTGGTCCCCATCTTTTAGGCGTGTTTGGTTGCATGTGCGGAGGCTGCCTAGGTAGAGTGAGCAACCACACCCAGTATATGGTTTCCCATTCACACCCAGGGATTTAAATTTTGGTAGAAGAAAAATTTCGATCCCAACGAAATATCCCAAATTTCGTTGGGATAAAAATTACAGAATTTGAGTTTTTTCAAAAAAAACGATGAGCCTAGAATTTGAACTATGGATCTCAAGCTTGTTTAAGGAAGAACCCACTAGGCTACAAGACTGGTTGTTAAGGGTTAAGTTATGCTTTCTTTTTAGTATAAGGATCAAATTTGATCAAATCTTTTGAATTAAAAAATTTTGTTTTCATTTCGTTTGCCAACAAAATATCCGAAATTTCATCGGGAAAAAAATCCATGTTCACACCTTAGCCAGGTCAGTCTCATGCAAAAAATAATATTGAGGTCTAACTTCAAGGGAACATCTGAGAGACTGTTTGGTTGGATGCGTTTACCCCAACCTGGTTCATGTGATGAACCAACCAGGGTTTAGTTGTCTATATTCACTATTCCAGCTAGGTCCAACTGATGCAATTTCATTGTTGCAATCAAACTCTACACATACATGACACATGGGATTCGAATGTGGCAAGTGAGTTAGGCACATGCATGCAAGCACACTTGTGCAGGGAGAGACAGGGCGAGGTCAGGAGAGATTGCAGCGACCACGACAACGACTTCACCACAACGGTGCCTTCCTCAAGCATGACGACGCCACCTGACCTCATCTCCCTAGTGTAGCACGACCGAGAGCGATGACGGCAGCATCGAATCCAGCAGGGAATGACAACAGCGGCACCAGATCCTGTCTCCGTTGTACGCCACCTCGGGAGAGGTACCCTCGACGATAGCAACGGTCAGATACATGCGTGAAGAGGATGATGGCGACAACGATCTCAACGTGGAGCAACAACTGCGGTGGCAGCATCGATGCACGACCATGATGGTGGGGGTAGCCTCAATGTGCAGCCACAACGTCCACGACAACCTTGATGGTGACCTTGATAGGAGAGAGAAGGGGGAGGAGAAAATGTCCTATTTGTCCTTTTCATAGTTAGTACCTCAAAGTGTACCAAAAAAAAAAGATAGATACCATCTATCTATTTATATCCGATATCCGTTAAATCTAGCTCGATCAACAGTCAAGTTTCACGGTACCTGAAGGTACCAGGACGTACGGACATGCACCGAATATACACACGCAGTGCGCCTAGACACACACACACACCCCCACTCGATCTAAACAAGCCAAGAAGCGCGTAAAAGCTCATCATTTGCACCTCCCAACTAAGCGCCGAATCCTACAAAGAACTTGGACGGACACCGAGATGCAGTACGTCCAAGCAGCTTAAATTTTAACTAATCCATTCATCACCGAGCGCACGCACACGCACACGCACGCATGCATGGCCGTGGCGCGGGACACCGGCTGCTTCCGATGGAGCTGCGACTTCGCCGTGGCGCATGCCATCTTCGCGATCGGGTTCGTCACCGCGCCGTTCGCCGTCGTGCAACTCGCCAAGCGGCCGCTCTCCGCCTACGCCATCTACTTCGCCATGATCGCCGCCGTCAGCACCGTCGTCACCCTCGTCCTCTGCTGCCGCTACTACGCCGGCCTCGCGCGCCCGCCGTGGCCCCGGTGGCTCTCGCCGGCGACGGTCCCGGCGCCGGCGGACGGCGGGGAGCCGCCGCGGGAGGTGTCGCACTCGCACGGCGCCCTCCGCCACCCCGAGCAGATCGCGGCGATGGCCCGCGGCGAGCTGGACAGCCGCGTCCCGAGCTTCGAGCACGGGGGCGGCGGCGCCGCCGAGTGCGCGGTGTGCCTCGGCGAGGTGGAGAAGGGGGAGATGGCGAGGCGGCTGCCGGCGTGCCTGCACGTGTTCCACAGGGACTGTATCGACGAGTGGCTGCGCGCGAGCTCGACGTGCCCGGTTTGCCGGTGCGGCGTCCTGCCCCCGCCGGCGCCGGAACGGCCACCGGAGCCGGAGGTGGTGCTGAACGTCGATTGCTGATGTAAGCCGTCGCTCGCCTTACTTGAATCGAAGTTTTGCTACGTTATGTCATGTTCGACATTGTGGTAAAAGGAGATGACACTGATCAGCTTTAAAAAATACTCCCTCCCGTCAAAAAACAAGTTGCTGTTGACTTTTAGACACGCATTTGACTATTCGTCTTATTCAAAAGATTATAAAAATTATCTTTTATTTTGTTATGATTTGTTTTATCATTAAAGATACTTTAAGCATGATTTATATTTACGCATGTTTATACTAAATTTTTGAATAAGACGAATGGTCAAAGACATGTTCAAAAGTCAACGGCGACTTGTTTTTATGACCGAAGGTAGTATTAATAACAAACAGATCACATCACACCCATGTGAAAAAAATGTTGGGAATTTGGAATTGGTAGCATAAGCAGAGTTCATCTTAGATAAAAAAAAAAACGACATGGTCTGGGTGTTTCAAAATTATGCTATGCTATCAGTGGCAACATTATAGTCCTCTCTGCTTATTAGTGACCGTGCACAAGTATATGTAAGCTCACCCATCCCAGGTGATACAATAACATATGAGATTTACAAAGCTCAGATGAACAGATCATATACTTATACTTCCCTCTATATTTCAAAAGTATCCAAATTGCATGCCTACGACCAGCCAAACTTGAAATCAAGGATGTAGACCATGACCAGCGATAAGGGATACAGAAGATAGGCCACGAAGCATGTCCAGAGTGGGAACATGGTCCGGAAGCTAGTAAACAGGCCCATTATGATGCACACGAGGAGAATAACAAGGACCTCCGATGAGAAATCCCACGTTAAGCCCCTCACGTAAACAAGAGCCAAAAAAACGGCCAAGCAGAGTGTGTTATTCATGGTCACTCCCCCATAGATCTGCAGTTAAAAAGATGTCATCACAATAAATTCATTTTTGACCTTCTAATGACTGCAGAAATGGCTGCATAATTTTATGTGCAAGTGAAGTATCATACTACTCTACCAAAAGAAACTGTGTGCATGGGCCACATAAAAAGCATATACCTCAGAAGTTCAGAACTATGAAATGGCTCTTAACAAGCTGATTTTAGTTGTCAAAGAAAAGATAGTCCGGCCCCAGGGCCAAACTTTGAAATTCTGGAATCCACATTTCATAGTTCTGAACTTCTGATGTAAGTCTGTCAGTAAAACTTTTTTTTCTTTAAAAAACCTAATTTAAATTCTTCTACAAAGTTAGGTTCTATTCTTTTGGGCATCTGAACGGCTGAACAGTTGAAATAAGCTTCTTGAGGTAGTCTCGAGATTCGGATCCATTTCGTTTGACATTCTTTTTAAAGCGTTAGGACCCACATCCGACAACGAAAAAACGGACTCAAAAAATCCAAAGCATATGTTTTTTCAAAACGTAGATAAGCTGTTAAGCTGAAAAGAACAGATACTTAGCTTCATTATATAAGATAACTAGATGAATATTGGAGAACTAAAAACAAAGGAAAGAAAAACTTACTCAGTCACAATGATGGTGTTTATCTGAGTGGTTCAGTGCAATAAACACAAGGTATCCAATAGACATACCTCAGAGAATGTTAGCGACGAAGTACGCTTCTTCTTTCGGCTAGCAAATATAATTGCTGAGACAGCCTCACTGGAGTTAGTAGCCAAGGGCATCGCAATGAAGGAAATGAAAAAAGAAGGTATACTTGTAGCACTTGAAAAATTGTGCACAGCATCGACAAGTGGGTCTGCAAATGCGGCTGCCATAGCAGTTCCCAGAAGCAAAAGTAAAATGGCCTTTGAGCATATCCAGGTTGGATTTTCAATTGCTTCACCATCCTCTTCATCCTTCTGAAGCAGCAGATTATGTTCATCCCTTGTTCTCTACAAAATTTGTTGAATGTTAATGTACCTTTGTGGATATAAAAGCTCAAAGATGTCACTAAAAAAACTTACCATATGAAAATCCTGCAGAAACTTTTTTGAGTACACACCAGAATCAACAACAGCACTTTTAGCTTCTTCCAGCCATCTCAAAATTCCATTAACAAATTCCCCCATTTCAATGTAAGAGTTTTGTGATGTATCAAAGTCAGTCATGATTTGATCTACAGCTAGGCTACTATCCAAGTCAATATCTTCAAACTTAACACCAATGATGAAAGCTTGTAATTCTCCACGCGCTATCCTTTCATCACCGTCCAGATCAATCTTGCGAAATAACCTGCCATTTTTTAGGATCTCATTTCAAAGAGCAAAATTTGTTAAATACAACCTAAAGATGTGAGCCAGAAGCATACTTATTTATCACAGAAATATTTGGTGTTCCATCATCATTAAGAAGGCGGCCAAAAGCATGCATCTGAGCATGTCTGAGAAGTCCAGACATTACATGCTTTAATCTTGCATACTCTAACCTTCTCCTCTGGATCCATGGCTGAAAGATCTGTTGATGAAAGACGTGTGTTTTCAATGCAACAGCATCGGTAAAAAATATAATTTTAATCAACTTAAAGTAGTGCACAATTGTCCCTACAGAAATGTGCCAAACAATTTCAAAACCGACCAAATGGAAGTGTCTAGAGAAAAATCATGTGATTTTGGGTGTCAGAGGGGCACAATTTCCTCTGATTATAATCCATGATCTCCAAGATTTCATCAAGTGTATTGATGCTAGAACATTGCTAATCTTTTCAGGCACAATTACATAGAAAATAATACTAGCAGATGTTCACTAAATGCAAGATGTAGAGTCCATATTTTTCCCTAGGTTAGTATAGTACCTGATATAGGCAATAGGCAAGCACAAGCAGAGCTGCCATAATAAGCCCAAGAAGTACTGTTAAACGATTGCTAGAATGGAGATTAAAAATTTTTGGTATCTGAACAATAATGAAGGGAAGAACAGATATCGTCATGATCCTTGCTGCAAAACTAGTTTGCAAATCAGTTGAAACACCAGAGCCTGCCAGAATAGAAATATTATTCATAAAAATATTAGAAGTGTGTAACATGTTAAATTTCTATCATTACAAACAATGCAAACTGCATTAGCATAAAAAACGATAACAACTACCAGCCATAATGCTGATATCATGTAGAGACCTCATATTTTTAGTACAGATAAAACAGATTGAGAAAAGAAAAAAATTCTAGCCTGTATTACTCAACAGATGCTATAAGTGTCAGGAAGCTTATTATTTCTCAAAAATCCTTGATCCAAACTGAAGGCCAACAGTCCATATCTAATCTTGTCAAGTAACGCGGGACACCACAGATTGGAAGTTAAAGTATATCAAACTATCATCAGCAAGATTGTTATGACAATTTGTTTATAAGTTCGGATGCCATTTTCGCAGGTAAGACCCTACATTGTCCATGTCTGTAGTAACAAAATTTGGTTTCTATTTTCAACGAGAACCTAAAAATTTAGATCTATGATAGAATAATATCTACAACAAAAAGGAAGAAATGAGAAGGCTGTAAATATCTGACATACCAAAAAGATTGAAACCTTTGGTATCTTGGGAATCAATTGCAGCTGAATTCTCTGATAGATCACATTTACCAACAACGACACAAGATCCCCAGAGTAGTGTTAAAAGCATAACTGTTGACCCCGCAAGCAGGCCCATTCCAATCAAAACCTGACTTTGAGCAACCTCTTTGGTGCCAGAGAGCCCAGAAACTGAAACACAAAAAGGGGATACGCTTAAGCATATACAGGCAACTTAAGTCTGTGTTACAGTGTTAAAAGAACATCTGATATTATGGTCTATTTATAGGCACTACATCGAAGTTAAAATCAGCTGAAAACAAGAAAAGGACTAAATTAGTTAGTATTTGAGTAATGAGTACTGCCTTTGGCATTTTATCGAAGCTCGATAAAGGTTCAATAGATTAATAATGTTATAAGGAATGCAAGCCATGATGATCATGGTCAGCTTCCAACGCAGAGCAAACTTTCTACCATGTTCCGGTACCGCACCATTTCTCCAACAAGAACAGAATACATCATCGAACACAAGGAACCTTCACCTGCACGACTAATAAAGTTGAATGATTATGTCACCCGCGTAATGAATTCAATCACCACGGTTATCCCCACTCACACCAGTCCAAAGGTGACCTTTATCATCACAAGAAGTCAAGAACAATCGTGCCACCGTCCTGTGTGAGCTATCAAAAAGACACAACCACCCCTGTTTCTTTTAATAATAAAAAGAGAAGTTGAACGGCTCGATTACGAACTACCGTGAGAGATCATCACCAAATCAGCAACCTAGATGAAACAATCCCATGAATAATCAAGAAGAGTAGTCAACAAGAGTGCGGATGAAGGAAGGAGAGGGGGCGCAAGAGAGGGGAAGGAACGGACCGAGGATGAGCATGGCGTCGGGGAGCGCGCCGAGGATGGGGAGGAAGAGGCCGCCGACGATCCCGGGGCCGACGATCTCGAGCAGCAGCTCGCTGCCGGCGGAGAGGTAGGTGGCGGCCTTGAACATGAGGAAGCCGTAGGCCAGGACGAGGAAGAGGTTGCCCCCCGCCGTGCCGGTGCAGGGCAGGAAGCCGTATGTCATCTCGCACGCGCCCTCCTCCCCGCCCCCGGCCGGCGGCGCAGGCACCCCCGCGGACGGCAGGCGGAGCACGCTTGCGCCGGCGGCGGCGGCGCCCCCCGGGACGAGGCCGTCGGAGATGAGGCGGCCATGGGCGAGGAGGGGCGCGGCGGCGGCGGCGGCGGCGACGAGGAGCGCGAGGAGGAGGCGCCTCGGCGGCGGCATCGGGAGCGAGGGGAGTGGCGCGAGATCGAGTGGAAAGGAAATGAGTAAATGACGACGCCGATGCGGCGCGGTGGTGATAAGAGCGAATTCGAATTGATTTCGAAGCTCGAAGGTCGCGGATGCGGCGGTGGCGGGCGCCGGGCGGCGAATGGCGATGGGTCGCGTACCATCTGGATCCCGGACATGTGCGCGTGCGATGCGAGTCGTGTTTGCACGTAGAGCCCAACTGCTAAAGCATAGGTTTTTTCTTTTTTCTGGGTTTTCAGCCGGAAATATCTCCAATTTTTCCTTCTTTTTGGAAAGAAGAGATAGGTACGATTGTTTCACCGAATGGACAGGTGCGGCTGTGGAGGTTAAACAATAATGTTTCTGGATGGATGATCTGTTGTGTTTGTAGGGATCCGTTGCGTTTACATGTTTTTAGTCTTTTTTGAGTGTTTCTCAGCTTTCTATGCACTTCGTTTGTTTGAACAAATCTAGTCATTTGGTTTGTCAGGATTTAAATCTCAGGATTTTTTTTCATAAGTGTCATCACAAAAATCCAATTCTTCAGTTTTGCCATTATAAAGTCTATATTTATTTTAGATGCCATTATTTTTGCAACAAGCTATCAAATATGCCATTTTCCGGTTTTTTTGGGGTATTTCCATCTTATACGCGAGCCGAATACGTAAGAATTACGGCCTCCGACATGTGGGGCCACTTGTCATCCTCTCTCTCTCTCCCTTCTTCTTCCACCCTCCTTCTTCCTTACACCTCACGCCGCTGCGCACCTTGCATCGCCGCCGCCGCTCTCGCCGCCACCGCTGCACCACACGCCACCGCTACTGTGGCGCCTCCGCCGTCGCTGCCCCTTGTGCAGCCGCTGTCGTCGCTGCGCACCTCACTGTCGCTGCCCTGCTTGCCTCGCTGGCAGGAAGAAGAAAATGAAGATGAGGGGAGAAGAGGAGGAAGAAGAAGATGACGAGAGGATGACATGCGGGCCCCACCTGTCAAAAACGTATTTTGATCGTATTTTGATTTCGTGTATGTCGTAAATCCTCCGAAATGCGCTAAAATGGCATGGGTGAAATTAGATTGCAAAAATAATCGCATCTAAAATAATATGGAATTTGTAATGACAAAACTGAAAAATCGGATCTTTATAATGGCATACATAAAAAAATCCTAAATCCCACCATTAACCAAATGTTGAATTTTGTCTACGTGTAGCTCTCGATTATCTTGATGCCTATTCTGAAAACTGTAAGGCCCTGTTTGGAAGTGGAGTTATTTTGTAGTTTCTATGCAAAACCATAGTTTTCTCAAAAACCATGGTTTTTGAGACCATGAGATGTTTAGAAGCAACCCTAAAAACTTTGTTTGGAAAACCATGGTTTGGCAAAACCATGGTTTTTTTAAAAGTTTTGTAGACTCCACTCCACACAAAAAGTTTTTTAACTTGTGCTAGCAAACGATGGTTTTCAAAACTATGGTTTTTCATGATCATAGTAAAACACAAACCATGGTTTTACAAAACCATAGTTTTAAAAAACTCCACTTTCAAACAGGGCCTAAATCTCGCAAGTTGAATGGAAGAGATTTATTCATGTCCCGTTGGAATGACGATAAGCGTACATTTATTTAATTTTAATTAAAAATATTATTTATTTATTTTGAAAAATAAATAAAAAATATTTAAAATTTATAGCCACCAAGCCGAATTTTTATTTTTTTTATATTTATTTTTATTCGTTTATGCAAAATTATACGTCGGATTGAAAATTAGACAAAAATAGACGCCGGTCGCACCTTGAATTCGCGATAGGTATCCGGTCGCACTTTGGGCGAACCACCAGAGGACCACACAGGTCCTTCAATTCGCGACACCCTGTAGCTACAGTAACAGTGCACTATTCATTGAATTTCTTGTACCTATTAACACTTCATATCATATCAAAATTACACGAAACAAATTTTAAAATTCATGTAAAATCCTAAAGAATCCATTTTTCAAACTTTCAAATTTTTTTATTTTTTTTGAATTTTGAATTTTGAACTTAGACTTGAATTTGTATTTGAAATTTTGAAATTTTGAATTTTGAATTTCGAAAATTCAAAGTATGAAAAATGGGTTCTTTAGGATTTGACATGAATTTTAAAATTTGTTTCGTGTACTTTCGATATGGTATGAAATATGAAACTTTCAATTTTCGTGTAAATTCAAAAATCAAAATTCGAAAATTCGAAGTTTGGTATGTCCGAATGACGATAAGCGTACATTTATTTAATTTTAATTAAAAAATACTATTTATTTATTTCAAAAAATAAAATAAAAAAATATTTAAAATTTATAGCCACCAAGCCCGGCCTGCCTATGAGCTACGCGAAATCAACAAGAAACACCAAGGTCCACTCATAGAATGTAGGCCCAGCTAGTTCTAAAAAAAGAATTTGACAGCCCAACTAGTACAAACAGGCAGGCCCATGAATTCCGCCGAGCTTCTTTTCACTCCCTGTTTCCGCTAAAAATCCCTCCATTCTCCCTCCGCTCTCGTCCTGCAAATCCCCGGAAACCCAGCAGCAGCAGCCGCCGCCGCCGCCTCTGTTCACCGCCGCCGCCGCCCGCGAGGCAGCCATGGCATTGCACGCGCCAGTTCTCGTGCTCAGTAAGTGGCCCTGCTGCGCGCTTCCTCCCACCATATTCACCGCTCTTCCTCCCCGCCGCTAGGGTTCTTGGCCCCGAGAATTTACTCCCTTTCTCTTATCTTTTTTCTTTTCTGATTAAAAGCGTGAGCTTTTCTTGCACTCCATCCAGTTATTCGTTCGTTTCTAACTTGCCCGGCATCCTGCCATTTTTTTCCTTCATGTTTCTCGGCTCTTGACTTGTGATCCCATTTAGGATGTGTTCATTTCGTTCTTGATCTGATTATTTGCTCTGCTGTTATTTTGGTTAGTTCTTTTTTCCTCTAATCTGTGCTGTTTCCGCTCTGTATGACGTGTAGAGGATTCTTTGAAGCGGGAGTCTGGCACCAAGGTGCACCATGCCAACATCCAGGCCGCCAAGGTAAAATGGGCCTCTCTCTAGGGTCTTGGAAGGACTACTAGAAGCCACGAAAAAATCGTTACAAATTATCACAACTTATAGGCTATAAAAACAACAAAATTTGCTACAGTAGAACAATGCCTAAGTTTAGTTGCTCTTTGGTTCATGTCGTTGTAATTTTTGTTGCATGCTAAGTATGAAGAATGGTTTCCTCCAGCAACTTACTCGCAATGACATTGTTTGAACCAAATGGTTTGAATATCGCTCATTTGAATAAGTAATGCTTTAATGTTCAAATTAGGAGAAGGGTGAGATCTGCCTTTCATGTGTATAATTTATGCTTTAGTGTTCTATTTTTTTTCCGGAGCTTGGGGAAATCTAAAGTACTGTATCTGTTGATCATTTGCTGTCTAGGCTGTGGCAGACATCATACGCACTACATTGGGCCCTCGGTCCATGTTGAAGATGCTGCTCGATGCTGCAGGAGGTTTCTAACTTGACTCATGTTGTTCTTTTTTAGCTGCAGGAGGTTTCTAACTCGACTCATGTTGTTCTTTTTTAAATCATTGCATGATTGCAGTTTGTTTTGATGATTGCATACCTGTGCAATTTGTTTCAAGATTACATGTGCTATTTAAATTTGCACTGAATGGGCGACTTGATGCCATTATTTCGATTTCTGTGTGGCATTACCAACTTTCGTGTGATACCATGTTAGCATTGTATCAAATACAAATTATAAATATATTTCATGATGTGCTGGAATACATCTGTCCTTTTTATTCTAGAATATCTGCAAGGTGCATTCTAAAAATACTGTTTAATGGCTACTGTAGAAATTTATATTACCACTTATTAGCATGTTACTGTTTAATAGCTTCTGTAGAAATTACTATGTTTCCACTTATTTGCATGGTTACTGTTTAATAGCTTCTGTAGAAATTACTATGTTATTACTTATTAGCATGGTTGGCTGGAGATGACAGGTTTTCTGATTGAACTCCTCAAATGTGTTCTGCATATACCTACCATAGTATGAGCTGATCTCAAATTAATGTTCTGTTCCGCAGGTATTGTAGTTACTAATGATGGCAATTGTATATTGAGGGAACTGGACCTTGCACATCCAGCTGCCAAGGTTCTTCCCTGATATGTTCTGTTCTCTTTGTTTTGTGTTATGGGCAGGCCCAACAAGAACATGAACAGTATCTAGTGAACAGTACCCGTGGTACTGTAGGACGGGCCCACATAGTTATCGAGTTGTGATCTTTTGATTAGTATCTTTCCAGTTTGGTAGCTATTTTCAAGGGTTTGATTTGATTAGATCTATATCTTTTCCTAGTGTCCAAGATAGATTAGATCTAAGTCTTTCTTAGCGTCTAAGTTATTCCTATAAAAGGGACGGTCATGTATCTTTCTAATTCATGAGAGATCCAGTAGAGATGGGGTGAGCCTGTGGCATTCTATCTCATTGTATCACATTCTGTTCTACGATTCCACTTCAACAAAAGAAAAGAGAATACCCAAGTTCAATAGCTTTACGTCCGCTATCCCGATCTTGATTTTCCTACCCTCATGGGCAAAGTAAAGGCTTTTCCCCTTTGGAAGGCTGTGGGTGAGGAGGGATTCGAAATTTCGAACCCCCGACACCGTGGTTCGTAGCCAATGCTCTAATTCTTTGAGCTACAAGCCCACCCTATTTCCATTGGATCTCTCATGAAATAGAAAGATACACGACTGTTCCTTTTATAGGGATGACTATCTTAGATGCTAAGATAGACTAAAATATGATGTAGCCTAGATGCTAAGAAAAGATCCAGATCTGATTAGATCCCTTAAAATAGCTAACAAAATGGAACTATATTAATAAAAAGATCATGACTCGATAACTATGCGTGCCTACGCGCTGCAGTACTACTGGTACTATTCACGCGCTATAGTACCGCGTGTTGATGGGCCTTGTTTAGCTTGCCCTGAACATCACAACCCCCCACCCCATCAAATCAACCTTGGCCTCAAGGTTGAAGTTTGATAGATCTCGACGGCGTAAATTGACGCGATGACGCCCAAGGATTTGACGCCACTTTGAAGGTGAAGCACGTCACTATGAGCATGATGTAGCCATGATGGCCTCGCATGATTGCTTCCCATCCACGGATGAGGATGGAGATGACGATGTCACGGTCGCCGAGTGTGCGCTCTACATGGAGGAAAACATGGAGCTACATAAGGTCAGATCCCAAGATGTCGGACCCTCGTCGTCTTGGGAGCCATCACGCAGGACACCAACATGATGGTGCTTCTAGCCAAATCATGTTCGATCTATAGCGGATGAAGGTTGTGGTCGATGGCGTCGTTGTTAGTGTTGTGGCCACCATGCAACTTGGTGTCGATAACGGCAACAATGTTGGCACTTGGGGGCATGCTTGTTTCCTTGCCATTTGCCTTCATGAAATCCACCAACATCTTCTTGAGTTCATCAACTGCAGTCTCCACCTTCTCGAGCCGCTCTTCCAATGATGCCATCGCAAGAGAATCGCTCGGATCTGATACCAATATGTTGCGTGCACAATCAAGCACACAACAAGGATGAGATACAACCCACTTGTGC
This sequence comes from Raddia distichophylla, assembly GCA_005191435.1. Classification (NCBI taxonomy): domain Eukaryota; kingdom Viridiplantae; phylum Streptophyta; class Magnoliopsida; order Poales; family Poaceae; genus Raddia; species Raddia distichophylla. The sequence goes on from SPJY01016462.1 coordinate 326,372, forward strand.
ATCCTTGCAGGCAAATTGACAAACTACATGTTTAACATAGAAATTAATTCTGGTACTATCACGATTCATGGAATTGGCTTTGGAATCATCAAGTGAATTCTATGGCAGCAAAACAACTACATGATTGAATCAAAATCCGAGTCCACAATTTTAGGACCACACCTGGGAGCCAAACAGGATGTAAATGTTATAAGCAAGGAGCCTGTGTTGTGTAGGCCAGATTTGGTTCATAAGACCTGGGGGTAATGAGATTGTTTCATATGGACATATGGTGGAAATAGTATCAGGTGGAGGTTAATTCAAGAACGATGAAACGAGCAGTCATGTTTGGGTTAAATCTATGGTGCCTGGGCAGAGAGAAAAACTTTTTAAAAGGGTCACTTTGACTCTATTGGGATTTATATAGTATATATTTGAATGTCTTAATGTATTAATGAATAATATCACCATTTCCGGGAGGGGGACCAGACACTCATATTCGATATTCGTAATATTTTAAAATTTGTTTATGCAGTCTATGATTGAACTGAGCCGCACACAGGATGAAGAAGTAGGAGATGGCACAACATCTGTCATTGTTCTTGGTATGCCCTGTTCTGTTGCTTGTGCTCTTGTAAACAGTCCTGTGGTTAATCATACCAGAATAACAGAACAACTGTCATATTTTAATTTCATGAAATGAATCAACTTGTGTTATCTGATAGACTGATTCTATAGTAACTGTAGACCACTTTTACGGTTTTACCATACATTAGGGGGTAAGAGTTCTTTTCTCCATTGGATCAAATATACATGGTTTAAATGTACTCATTGTCTTATCTCCTAGGGGATCAGAGTTCTCTACACCATTGAATCAGGCAAAATGAATGGTCCACAATAGTTTGGGTGTGTTAAAAAATCCAGAACTGTAAAAGTGTGCACTCCCGATTGTGTTGACCCTGTATAGTGATATGTGTCCTATAAAGTAAACGTTTAACAAAAGTTATATTGCTACAGAACTGATCTGATCTGGATGACATAATATTTAAGGTTGACTTTTTCTGTTTAGAAGAACAGGAGAATATAGTCTCTTACATATACATGTTTTATTGCTGTAATTGATAAATTGTATACATGAGAAGATTTCATTTAATTGAAGCACTTTTAATTCACGCTTGCTAAGTTCTGGAGCTTTTTTTTTAGCTGGTGAGATGCTCCATGTTGCGCAAGCATTCATAAGCAAGAACTACCACCCCACTGTTATTTGTCGAGGTATATTTGCTCCAAGAACTAGAGCCTTTTCCCTTAATATGTTTTATCTGTTCTAATTTTTTGTCTTTTCAGCATACACCAAAGCTCTTGATGATGCTCTAGCTGTTATTGACAAGATTGCTATTCCTGTTGATGTGAATGACCGTAAGTCCATCATATATTTTTTGATATTAGCTCATCACTAAACCTTGTATTAAATATTTCTTGCTTCTTTTCTCATCACTGAGTCATGTAATTTTTCTTTGAGTTCTCTTGAAGATTCATGTTAGTGAGGCTTTTAAAATTCAAAACGCAGGTGTTGCAATGCTTGGGTTGGTGATGAGTTCCATTGGCACAAAATTCACTGGTCAGTTTGGTGACTTGGTTGCGGTAAGAACCTTTCTTTTGGAACAAAGCTGAGTACTTGGTACTTCATTTCTTTTTATTTGAAATGTGGAACTATCCGTAGATTTATCATTTTTTGTTTATAGCTGCTCATATTGCTATATTCAGGATCTTGCTATTGATGCCACCACAACAGCTGGTATTGACCTTGGTCAAGGAATTCGCGAAGTTGATATCAAGAAGTACATCAAAGTAGAAAAGGTTCCTGGAAGCCAGCTGGAAGATTCCAAGGTCCTTAAAGGAGTTATGATCAATAAAGATGTTGTGGCTCCTGGTAAAATGAGAAGGAAAATAGTTAATCCTCGTATCATTCTCCTGGATTGTCCTCTTGAATACAAGAAGGGAGAAAATCAGACCAATGCTGAGCTTATGAAGGAAGAAGATTGGTAAGGGATCCAATGCAACCTTTTCCATCAACATACATGGGAATTTGAAATGTTTATTACAGTTTATTGGTGTTGATATTTACTATGGGGATTTCATACGCACGACAAGGTTGATTAGTTGTTTATTGCAGGCAGGTAATGCTACAAATGGAGGAGGAATACATAGAGAACCTCTGTGCTCAGATTCTGAAATTCAAGCCTGATTTGGTTATCACTGAGAAAGGATTGAGTGATCTTGCAATCCATTATCTGGGCAAAGCTGGTGTAAGTGCAATTCGAAGACTCAGGAAGACTGACAACAACAGGATTGCGAAAGCTTGTGGGGCAGTCATAGTGAATAGACCAGAGGAACTCCAAGAATCCGATGTTGGAATTGGAGCTGGCCTCTTTGAGGTCAAGAAGATTGGTGATGAATTCTTTGCCTTCATTGTTGACTGCAACGATCCCAAGGCATGCACTGTACTGCTGAGGGGAGCAAGCAAGGATGTCTTGAATGAGGTTGAGAGGAACTTGCAGGTGTGTGCTTCTGTTTTCTTTTCCTGTTACGTGTGTGTGTGTGATATTCTATTGTGGTAAGATATCTATTCACTTTTTGTCGTTCATAGGATGCTATGTCTGTGGCAAGGAACATATTGAAAAACCCTCGACTTCTACCTGGAGGTGGTGCCACGGAATTGACTGTATCTTCAACATTGAAACAGAACAGTTCGTCAGTGGAAGGTGTAGAGAAGGTAACATTCAAAATTCAGGATAACTGAATTGATCCATGATGAACCTATTCATGCGAATGATAATATAGTTCCTTGTAATGTGCACAAATGTGTATAGGATTTGTGCTCGCACATTGTTTGTGACTTTGTGGTTGACATTTGAGTATGATATGATACTTCTGTGTATTTCAACTTCAAATATTATTGTTTGCGATCATGATCTAACTCGAGTATGCCCTTTCATTTTGGGTACCAGTGGCCCTATGAAGCTGCTGCATTAGCATTTGAGGCGATTCCAAGAACTCTAGCTCAAAACTGTGGTTTGAATGTAATTAGGACAATGACACAGCTTCAGGGGAAGGTAATGACTACTGGTCTAATTTAGTAAATTTTAACTTTGACTGTATATTCCTCGTGCTGTTTTAGGTGAAAACGAATCACACGCAATCTATTTGATCTTTTTAGCCAACGGTATCATTTTGTAGCTTCCTAATTATTTATCTTTTGTGATATTTGATAATATGCCAAATAATTGCAGCATGCAAATGGTGAAAATGCCTGGATTGGTATTGATGGAAGCAGTGGTGATATTGTTGATATGAAAGAACGAAAGGTCTCTCTATACTGTAGCATGCACTTGCTTATTTGCTCTTGTTTGCATATTGAAACCCCACAATTTTACCCTGTTTCAGATCTGGGACTCTTACTGTGTCAAAGCACAAACATTTAAGACAGCTATTGAGGCTGCTTGCATGCTTCTAAGGATTGATGATATCGTCAGTGGTATCAAGAAGAAGCAGGCTCCTGGAGCCAGTCCAGTTCCAAAGCAGCCTCAAATTGAACAAGAGGGTGATGCGGACAATGAACAGATGATCCCAGAGTAGAAATGCAGACACATCAAAGCACTATCGTCTGGTGTTAATAACCTAACATCCGGAATGTCAGTTTTATATTTTCTTTTTTTTTTGTGTTAGTCTTCAGAATCATTTGCTACATGCAAGAGGTTGGGGTTGTATTTTCTTTTCTTAATTTGAATTGCGCCATGGAATTTCCACTGTAGTATTATCCTTTTATGCCATAGTTCGTGTTTGCAGCTTTTCATGTTGTTTTCCAACGATTGTGAAGATTCAAATGATCTTCCTGGCCTGATGTTCTCTTTGTTTTGTTGCAAACATAGAATGCCATATGTTATAGTTTAACATGTGTTGGGATTGTTGACTCGTGCTGTTTCATCGTTGTGGCCTCTTACAAATTTGTTGTGCTATATAGTATAAGGAGCAGTTAGAAAACATGTAGTTTATATATTATTTGGATAGCACCTTTTAGCTCTTGGCTTGCTCATTGAGATGAACAAGCAAAACTGATACAGGTAACTTGATTCTGAGTGCTGATGTTTCCAGTTTTGCATCAGCAGTTTGGCAGCTTCAGCGTATGTTACCAGGAAACTGGAAACATCCGTAACAAGGCCCGTCACTGATACCTGGACAGTTGTCAGAATATCCTGCTTTGCTATATATTTTTCTGTTTTACAATTTTCCCCGACAAAGTACCATGTTCTGCTATATCTTTTTCCGTTTTATATCCCCCAACCCCCACCAACAAAGTACCATGTTCGTTTCGTGCTCTATAAGCATTGACATTGATGTCGATTACATCTAGTAGGAAAATTGATGCCGATCGCATCTAGTAAGAGCATTCCCAAGGATCTCTCTATATCTCCGTTCTAAAATACTATTAATGAGCTCTCTATTCATTTCTTTATAATTCCTTCACAATTTACACTACAATCTAAAAGATTTCTTTCCTCTAATAATCTTTCTATATCTGCTACAATATTATAGAGCGGTTGTTAGGAATGCTATAAAAAAGTAAGTGGCCAGTCCATCAAAGCAAGTTATTTTATCCTTAGGGTCTATTTACAATGCGCGAATTTCACATGAAACCATTTATTTCCAACATAGATCAGGAGGAAAAAATGCCAAACAAGTTCTTACAATGCATCTTTACGCAAATATATCACTTCAGAAGGAAGTATCACAGCATAGAGGTTTCAGTGTTTGACACATTTGTTTCAAGTAAAATACTTCATGACAGGAGCTATAGATCATCTGTAGCTTGCAAGAACTCTAACCGAAGAAAGCAATCACCTTGAGAAGCCTCTTACCAACACAAAAGTTTTCAAGGACGTTCCAAACAATCAATACACGCACCCACAGCAATATCCCCATCCCAGAACAATTCTTTTTTGCTAGGATGAGCAAACATTGACAATTTGACATACAAGAGAGACAACAAAAACAAAACAAAACAAAAAAAACAAGAACGTATCAGACTGCACAGAAGCTACTAACAGTTGTGCTCGCAGCACGGTGAATTGAAGAAGAAAAAAAGAAAAAATCGCTACGATAGAGCTGGTCGAATCGCACACATCGGCTGCCTCCGGTTATCGCATCGCAGCTCCCTCGCATGCGAGGAGCTCTTGCTTGGCCTGCATGGAGACGGCGGCGGCGATGTCGGCGCCGCCGGTGGCCTTGATCTGCTGCTGGTGGAACAGCTGGCGTAGCCGCTCGATCTCCTTCTTCAGCGCCTCTTGATGAGCTGCATTATTGGAGTTCCATTTCTTGCCGGTAAGTTCCAAACTTGTGAATAGACACACACACACACACACACCATGAAGGCATGAAGCTAACTAGCTAAACTATGAGAAAATCAAAAGTCAAACCCATGTTTGCGGATTTCATTCCCATTGTTTTTCCTGAGGAAATTTCATTTCCATTGTTGTTTGGGGATATCGATCGGTGCCTACCGTAGCACCGAAAATTTTCTACTTTTGCTAGCCACATGTTATTAAACTCTAGGAGGAAATCCATATAATTTGCAGTGTTTCATGACCAATTTTCTTATGTTTCTTTTTTTTTTCCCCATAGACTGATTGATAGTGGAATTTCATATATACGTTATATGAAATTCTAGAAGCCATGGGGTTGAGATTTATCTAGCGAAAGCCGTCGAGAAAAAAAAAACGAAGAAATCATAGCCCAGATGGACATGAAGATTCGATACCATCTTTGAAGATCTTGTCTTGAGCGAGGGCGGCAATTCTTTGCTTGAGATGGCTGTTGCCGACGGTGAGCAGTGACCGCTGGTGATCCAGGAAGGCCACGCGAGGGGACAATGCTGACACCTCCATCTGCACCAAGCAACGACCAATCAAACAATGATCTCAAATGTTATAACAAATAATATAGGTTTCATTTTATTCCCTTTTTTCGAAGTTGCCTCAAGTAATATCAAACCCAAACTGCCAAACCATTCGAGAAAATAAAAAACAATGAATTTTTGGCAGATCAAGATATAATTTTCAAGTGGAGAAGTATTCATCCACGGTACATATGTGTGAGAGCTAGAACTGAATTTACCAATGCATATAGTCTATTTTTGCTCTTTTGCTTTCTTTCTTAATTTTTCATCTATGGTGTTTGTCGTGCGTGAGACTGTGAGAGAGAACTGGAGTCGTCACCTGGAGAGTGGTAACACTGCGTTCGAGCTCAGAGATGTAATGCAACTTCCGGACTCTTGACCTCTGTGCTGATTGTCTGTTTGCCAATATCCTGAAAAACACAAGCGAACAACAAATCGCGGCTAAATTATTGGCATCTGAAAAATTCAGGTAAATTATTCATATAGCATGATAGATGCACATGTTTTAGTAAATACAATCGGCAAGGAAGAATGTACACTGGCGTGTTCGATGTATAATTGAGTTAAACTCAGAGCTGAACATTTGCTAGCTAAGTTTCTGACATTCCAATTACATGTGTGGAAGTGAAAATGTGCAATTACAGACCGGTCACCGCGGAATTATACTGTTCTAAGAATATATAGTATTTGGAATTTTGCATTCATGGTTAATTTCCTGGGTGAAAAAAACTTAGCTATACCTCTGCAGTAATGATATGGTTGTTAATCTGAAACGTAACTGATACACACCCCGAAATTGCTTATTCACTTAGAGGCTAGAGCACGGTAGATATATAATTATTTGATCTAGAGACACGTTAAAAAGAACGGGGGTACGTACGTAGCTGCGGCATTAGAATTTGGAATTTCTGATGATCTGAAAATTACCGTGCCTTTTCCTCAAAAAACAAATCTTTCCTTAAAAAAAATTACCGTGCCAAATTCATCTGCCATGGCAGTACTAAAATTCTAACTATGTATGTACTTCGATCCTTAACCTGGTAATTAAAAAGAGACTTAAATTGTGATGTAATTAAGGGCCAGTATGCAAATGCAGCTGACCTTTTCACCCTCTTGGGGTCAGCAACGCCGTCCGCGGCCGCCGCCGCAGCCATTGCGCGCCCGCCGGCCGGCGACGTCGCGGCCATGCCCTCGTCGGCCTCCCCCATGTCCATAACCTGCGTCTCCCCGGCCGTCTCGCCGCCGCCGTCGGACACGGCCGGCGCCTCGACGTCGGAGAACATGGACATGAGCTGCTCGTCGTCGAGTCTGTCGAACTCGTCCCCGCCGATGACGTCGTCCATCGGCACGGCCTCCAGGAACGCCGCCGAGTCGCTGGCCGACCGGCGGTGCGCGCCGCGCCTCGCCGCCGCGAACCCGAGGAACTCGCCGGCCGCCAACCAGTCCTGCCCCGCTGCCGCCGCGCCGCCGCTCGGCGCCCTCGGCGGCAGCTGCGCCATCCCCTGCACTAGCTAGCCGGCCACCAGCTAGCTGCTACCAGCTCGCTTGCTGTACAACACACGCAGCGCTGCAGCAGGAGTAGATCGAGTGTATGCTATGTATGGCCAAGTGCAGGTGTAGCCAGTGTAGGTGGAGGTATATATTGTGGTGTCACTAGCACATGCATGGTGGGGCACATTAACTCCACTGCATCAGTGTGAGCGCATGCTACAAAGGTTGGTGATTTATAGCTAATTATTTGCAGCATCATGCATGTGTCTAAGCTTTAGGGCTAAGCCTTGCATGCAGGCCTCAAGATCCAAGAGATATGGCAGGCAGTTAGCTAGCACTGAGCATGCATGCATGGAGCATCAGCTAGCTAGGGCAATTAGTTGCAAGTCAAGTCACCAGCTTTGTAAGCTGCAGTCTGCAGATGAGGTGACATTTGTGAGGCAATGCTGTCATGTGGAAACTAGGAGCCATAGGTTGTGGTGTTAAGAGATGGATTGCCATTAACTTATGCTAATCGATCAATCAATCACCCACAGTTAGTTAGCAGCCCAGTTTTTTTATAATGGGAAAGGTTGCAATTGGGAACAACTGAACAAGGATGGAGGGAGGTCACATGATGGGAGGGAAAGGAGACAGCTAGCAACAGCTAAGTGAGAGAGTACTGTAGATGGAGAAGAGTTATTATATATATCTTCTGAATTTCTCTCTCTCACTCTTTCTCTTTCTCTCAGTAGTTAATCATGGAGATGGAGCTGCAGGGAGAAGTTATCTCTGCTTCTGAGCTTCAGACTTCTGGCAGCTGAGCTGAGCGAGCAGTTCATCAGGTCTCGGCTACCACGTGCTGCACCGGCCCAGTGGACCAGAGAGAGAGAGAGTGAGAGTTGTCAATCAGCTAGCTAGCTGCTGCTTCTCCTCTCTGCTGCCAATCTGCCATGCCAAGCAGTTTAAATCGGGCATCGATTTACACTCCAGATCTAGATTCTTCCAGTTGCGTATAATGCGAAAATTCTGATAGATTTTTTTACCAGTTTCTCGCGTGTACGTAAGCACTCAGGTGGCTTGAATCTGGAATTCAGGATGCCAAATGTTCTGAAGGACAGACTGTACTTTAGACTGCGGTATGTATACCCTTTGTTAGTTGTTACAGGCATACAGCCTTTAGCCATACATTCCTTTTCTTTTTCGCAGAAATCATATACGGAGTATTTCAGATTGCAGATGGGCGTGGTACCTGTAAATGCATGGCAGATTTTCAAAAGGTGGGAGTAAAAGATTGGCGCATAATGACTGAATAAACGTACAGCCTTCTTCCTAATGGTAATGAATGTGAAATTGTGAATAAAAGATGGGAACATAATGATATTTTATTTTTTTAAAAAAAGGGCTCACGTTATTTGGTCCAATGACTCAACAATTTGCTGCCGGAGATAAGTGAGTATCGTAGATGAGCTTGATATAATTTATATAGAAAAATTTGGACAACACTCAAGAATAATTGTAGAATATTTTTTTTACATGGGCTTTGCACATTTTTTATTAATATAATTCATGAGTTGTTTTTCATTTGAAAGAAGGAATATGTTAAAGTTTGAGAATTAAACAACCCAAAAATACATAGAGGTGAAAAACAAAAAAATTGAAGTCCCTACACGACCAAGCAATATTCTTATTCAACCCCAGTAACCTCCATTGCACCACATCGCGCCACTCAACAGACTAACAACGTAGGCCAACCGGCCAACGAAACAAAGAAAATACTTCGACCCAATCAAGCAGAGGATTCAAAATTTTGCGTCAACAACCAATGCCTGAAATCATCATCAGGATGCATCTAGCACTTGATGGAGCATCGACGAATTCATCTCCTTAAATAGAAAACAAAGTATAGATTTGACGCAATCATCGACAAAAGAACTCAAGATGGCGGTCTAGATGACCCTTCCGTCATTGACGAGACTGAAGCCAATGACCCGAATCCTAAATCCTAATTGAAGGACGATCCCAAACTTCATTTCACCAAAAGGAAAATTAAGCACTTCTATCCTCAAATGCACAATTCTAAAGCAAAGGAGCAAAAAATGTTTGAAGGTCATACTGCGACCACTGAGAGGAGCTTGATTGAGGTTCTTCGTTGCAAGGCTGCCTATGTGGACAGTGATGAGCATGACGACAACTGACCGTGAGGAAGCCATCAGAAACATCATCCTATAGCAGTATGTCGACAAATTTGGAGCTCGAATGTTTCATCCAAGATACTTATGGACCTAAACTTATAGCTACTTAGTAGATATACACAAAAGGATGGCCCCCCTCCTTGCTGTTGGCAAGGTCGCTAGAGTAGGAGAGGAAGGCATTGAACTTGTGTAGCTAAGGTTTTTATTGGAGAGGGAGAGAGAAAGACGGAGTAGTTTTTTTTTTCAAAGAACAAATGGGCAGCATGGTCCGTAAGCTTCCCGGATGGAGGCGGCGAAGTGGTTTGCTTTGTAACATAGGAATGAATGAGTTTTACTAATTCGTAACTTGGAGAATAAATTTGCACAAATTGCAATCTTTTTAGTGGTATGAGAGCAAACCCCCCAAAAGCCACCCTCTTCCCCCAAAAAAATTGTGGGCAAATGTTTTATATTCTTCCTTTCCTGTCATGCGTTGTCTACTATGAAGACCGAAAAAAATGTAAAAGCTAGCGTTGCCAGGAACATGAGAACATTGCTCAAACGTGTCTAAAAAAGAAGTATTTATATAGGGCTTTCTTTTGTCACGCATTGAAACTATTTTGGGTCATTTATTTTGGTTGATTCAACTGTGTATGAAACTCTTGCACTACAGGAAACGATTTTACTGTCGGCGGCCGAAACAACCAATGTCGGCAGCTGGGATACCGACGACAATCTATGTCCGCGGCCAAACAAAAAACCACCGACAAAACATGCAAGCGGACATCAGTGTCGTCGGCCTCAAAAAAGCCGTCGACCAAGACAGTACGACCGAACTCCCGCTACCGGAAATTTTGAATTTATGGTCCCGCCAAAAAATCTTTGTCCGCGGCCACAAACTCTCTGTCCACGGCCCTATCACCGCCGACATAAAATGTTCGCGGCCAATAAGTAACCGACGACAAAACTTGTTTAGCGGACCGGCATTCCACCCTGGCCCACATGGCAGAGAAGATTACTGTCTGCTATGTGGGACCAATATAAAAATTTTGGTATCTGTGGGCAGAGCGGCACCTGTATCGGAGGGGAAACCTCGGCCGACGACAAACCTTGAGTAAGTGTCGGCGGCAATATTCTGGCCGACGACACAGATCTCCCTTATGTCGTCCGCCCTTTAGTAGCCGCCGACACATGATCCCTGCGATATATTACCGGGCCTACGCCGCCTCCGTCTTCACCCTCGTCAGGGACGCTCTAGGGTTGTAAATGATAAGCAATATAACAAAGATCATACCACGCTCCTCATTCGGTCGGCAGTGCGTCCAAGGTACATGTTCATATATGAAACTACGACGAGATCCAATAGTAGTGAAGCCGATTGATCGATACGACGTATACATTTCGAACGAACCTACGCAGATCATGGAATGAGGCCGGGGGAAGGAGCGTGTAATGGAATGTTACCTTGTTTGATGTCCATACATCGTAACAGTGCACATAGTCCATTTCGAACGCAGCGTTTCTTGGCCATTGATTGCAGTCAGGTGGTAGCACAGGAAAAGAGAGAGAGACAATTTAGAAAAAGACTCTTCTCTTACTTGGGCTAAGCCTTCTTTTAATTGTATGGGATACCCTTAGGATGAGGTATTGGGTTGATTATATAGGGGATGAGATGGGGCCTCTCCCCCACAATTAGCAATATGGTACTAAATTTATGCCTTCCACCAAATGGGCCTCATACATACATGGGTCTGTGAGATTTTTTAAGAATTATTTTAATTATATGGGCCAAAGCCCACCAAGACCCAATAATTCCAACAATCCCCCACCAGATCTCAAAACCCATCCAGATAATTGCTTTTTCTCAAATACTGTTTTTACATATCAGTGCTTCGGTGACAATGGACTATGCCTTGAATTGCATCTAGATATTTAAGTTACACTCATCCACAACTTGTATAATGGACTACGCCTTGAATTGCAAGTTTTGTGTGAACAAGTTTTACTTAAAGTCAACTGATACTTAGCTGCCAATAGGCTACCCCTCGGGTGGAGCATATACGTCGTACACCATGGTCTCTTCATGAGCTTACTAGAGATTACCCATGTCTCATAGACTGCGACTTCCAACAATCAGGCTCATATAGGTATGTTCTTTCAAGATGCTCTGTAGGATGACATCTTCGCTAATTAAAACCAACAGAATAACATTAAGACAAATGCCAACCCGCCATATAGATTTCGAGAGTATTGCATCTCACATGGAATGGGTTAGGGTATACTCTCATCCAGTTAATCAATAGCTTGTTTTCCCTAGGACCTAATTCACGGGATCTCCGATCACATAGGCTGGGTTACCGCTATGGTGTAACTCACGTGGGTCTCATACCCAGTCCCTCGATGCATTGTCTATCACACACCGTGATAAACTCTTTGTGAAAGGATCTGCCAGATTTTTAGCCGTTCGGATATAATCCAACACTATCACTCCGGAGTTTTTCAGTTTTCTGACAGATTTTAAACGTCTTTTCATATGTCTTGAGGACTTCATGTTGTCCTTAGAACTGTTCACCTTGACAATCACCGTTTGATTATCACAGTTCATAAGGATGGCCGAAATCGGCTTTTCAACCACCGAAAGATCCATCAAAAGTTCACGCAACCACTCTGCTTCAACAGTGGCCGTGTCCAAAGCAGTTAATTCTGCTTCCATTGTTGAGCGCGTCAAGATAGTCTGTTTGTAAGACCTCTATGAGACAGCTCCTCCACCAAGAGTAAATAAATATCCACTTGTGGCCTTTATCTCATCAGCGTTAGATATCCAATTGAAATCACTATACCCTTCCAGCGCTGTCGGGTATCCCGTATAGTGTAAACCAAAATTTGTAGTACCTCTCAGATAGCGCATTACTCTTTCGAGTGCTCACCAATGATCATCTTCCGGATTAGAAGTAAACCAGCTCAACTTGCTAATAGCAAACGAGATGTCTGGCCTTGTAGCGCTAGCTAGGTACATAAGTGGCCCGACGATTTGAGAATAAGTCAACTGACCTCTAACAATTCTTTTGTTCTTTCGAAGCACAATGCTAGGATCATAGGGTGTTGGAGAAGTTTTGCAATCAGCAAAGTCAAAGCGATTCAAAACCTTTTCCACGTAATGGGACTGTGACAAAGTGATCACATCCTCATCCTTCAGTAACTTGATGTTCAAGATTACATCAGCCTCTCCCAGATCTTTCATATCAAAATTTTGCGACAAGAAAGACTTGACCTTGTGAACCACATCAAGACTTGTCCCAAAAATTAATATGTCGTCCACATAGAGACACAGTATAATGCCCTGGCCCCCACCATACTGATAATATACACATTTATAGGCCTCATTCACGACAAAGCCCACGGAAGTTATGGTTCTGTCGAACTTCTCATGCCATTGCTTAGGAGCTTGTTTTAGGCCATACAAAGATTTCAACAACTTACACATCTTGCCTTTTTGATCTTCTACTACAAATCCATCAGGCTGATCCATATAGATTTTCTCGTCCAACTCTCCATTAAGAAAAGTTGTCTTAACGTCCATTTGATGAACAATAAGACCATGTGAGGCAGCCAAGGAAAGTAGTACACGAATTGTAGTCAATCTAGCCACAGGTGAGTAGGTATCAAAGAAATCTTCGCCTTCCTTTTCCTTGGCCACAAGCCGTGCCTTATACGTTTCAATCGTACCATCAGGCCTAAGCTTCTTCTTGAATATCCACTTACACCCCATAGGTTTGCAACCATAGGGTAGTTCTGTGAGTTCTCCAAGTCTGGTTCGCAAGAATGGATTCCATCTCACTACGAACCGTCTCCTTCCAGTAGTCCGCATCAGGATATGCAAAGGCTTCTGAAATAGACGTGGGAGTATCATCCACGAGGTACACAGTGGAATCATTACCAAAGAATTTTGCAATCCTCAGCCTCTTGCTCCTTCTCGGAGCTTCACTGTCATCCTCCTCAGGATTTTTCTCAAGTGTTAGCTCAGGATATTCAATTTGAGTGGTAGGTTCGGGAATTATCTCAGAAGTTTTACTAGAACTGCTATGCTCATTTTTCATAGAAAAAATATTTTCAAAGAAAGTAGCATCATTAGACTCCTTGATCGTGCCGACAGACATGTCAGACACCCCTGATCTTATCACCAAAAATCTACTGCCAATGCTACGAGGTGCATACCCCAGATGAACACAATCTACTGTCTTAAGCCCAAGCTTGCGCTTCTTAGTGATTGGCACATTGACTTTTGCCAAACACCCCCATGAGCGCAAATAAGAAAGTGATGGCTTTCTCTCCTCCCATATTTCATATGGGGTTTTCTTCTTATTCTTTGCTGGAACTTTATTCAGGACATGACATGCAGTCAACACGGCCTCCCCCCACCATGCCTTGGACAAACCCGCAGTTTCTAACATGGCATTCACCAAATCAGTTAGAGTACGGTTATTTCTTTCGGCAACCCCGTTTGATTGGGACGAATAGGGAGGCGTCCTCTCATAAATAATTCCATGTTCCGTACAGGATAACTCGAACTCTTTAGAGAAATACTCTCCACCACGATCCGACCTAAGTCTCTTAATTTTTCCATCTAACCTGTTTTCAACCTCAGCCTTGTAAATTTTAAAGAAATCTAGAGCCTCGTCTTTAATTTCAACAGATACATATAGCAATATCTAGAAGCATCATTAATCAGAGTCATGGAATATCTCTTTCCACCCTTTGCCAACACACCATTCATCCAACAAATATCAGAATGAAGGAGCTCAAGAGGTGCCAAATTTCTCTCCTCGACGGCCTTGTGAGGCTTACGAGGTTGTTTAGCTTGCACACAAGTTTGACACTTAGAACCTTTAACAGTGGGAAATTTAGATATTAAACCCATACCCGCAAGCCGAGACATAGAACCAAAATTAACATGACATAAACGTGAGTGCCAAACATTAGCCTCACTCTCAACAGCATGATCACAAATATGGTTCACAACTTTATGACAATTATCAGAAAGGGAAAAGCGGAACAAGCCTCTGGACTCATAGCCTTTGCCAATAAACAAACCATGTTTCGACAAGACTATCTTATTGGACTCAAAAGCCAATTTAAACCCATCTCTACAGAGAAGGGACCCGCTAACCAGGTTCTTATTGATTGAAGGGACATGCTGCACGTTTTTCAGTTGCCCGACCTTCCCCGAAGTAAACTTCAGATCACCGTGCCAACACCGAGAACAAAAGCATTGGACCCATTCCCCCATCAAAACGGCTGAACCTCGGCCTACCTGATAAGAAGTGAACATAGATATATCAGAACACACATGCACATTGGCTCCAGTATCAATCCACCAATCGGTAGACTGACTCACTGAATGAATAGTAGGTATAACATACCCGTTAGTTCCCTCTTCAGTGTCGCCAATGGTCACATTGACAGACTTTAAAGTCTGCCTAGGATTACCCTTTTTGTCTTTGCAGTTTGAACACTTCTTAGCCCAGTGCCCAACCTCACAGCAAATCCAGCAAGGTATCTCATCCTTGTTCATCCCCTTCTTCTTAAAGACAGTGGTTTGCTTGATTTTATTTTTTCCCTTGTTCTTGCCAGGCTGCTGGACCACATTGGCGCTGGATTGTCCCTCGCCTCCTTTCCCATATGCACCCTTAGCCCGAGCTTTCTCTTTAACATCTAGAGACGCGATCAACCCCTCAGCGGAGATCTCTTGTCTCTTATGTTTCAGAGACGTGGCAAAGTTTCTCCACGAAGGAGGCAACTTGACAATAATGCCCCAGCCACAAACTTATCGAGTAATTTGCACTTAAGGGGTTCGAGTTCCCTCGCAATGACCAGTATCTCATGAGCCTGCTCGATAACAGAACGGCTATCAACCATCTTGAAGTCATGATACTGCTCCATGACATACAGTTTACTGCCAGCGTCAGATGCACCAAACTTATTATTCAGAGCATCCCACAGCTCCTTCACGTTTGTGATGTTCATGTACACATCACACAAACGGTCAGAGAGCACACTAAGAACTGCACTCAGAAAAAGTGTGGTGGTCTCCCGAAACTCTTTTTCCTTTCCAGGAGTAAGATCTCCCTCTGGTTTGGCATCCTTAACCCAGAACATGTTCATAGCAGTCAGCCACAGCGACATCTTTACTTGCCATCTCTTAAAGTTCACTCCACCGAATTTTTTTGGTTTCGGTGCCTCAGCAAAACGAGCCATCGATAAACCAAAGTGCCTAGGATAAGGTTTTTGGATTGTTGAAGAAATTAGCACTTTCAGGTTTATTTTAATCATAAGATAAATCATGCACAACATCTGACATCAATGGCTCTACTCGAAGCGATCGAGAGTAAACACAAAACCAGCCATCAGAGCACTTAACGGCTAGCTCCGCCTCTCTCAACAGCCACACAAGCAAGCTAGCCATCGAGAGAATGTGTGTGGCTCCGCAATGCAGGCGGCTGATTGGACCACTGCCTCGAGGATGCAAGCCATCAAGAGAGCTTTGGCTACCCTTGACGGATCAATGCAAATCGTCTATACTATATATAGAAGGGTTGAGCTGAACATAACCTCGGGAGAAGGTCTCTCGACAGTTTCATCCAAAGCTGTTGAGAGTAGCAATTTTCTAGAAAATAGCTGAAAAATATGAAAAATACAAAAAAAAAATTGCCGCTGTAGCTACAGTCCCAAAATGCTATATTGAAGCTTAGCTCTCGTATTGCTTTGTCTCTTGGTTTTAACGTAAACAATGTTGAAATGGACATCATTATATTTGGGGATTTCACAGTATTCTTGTGAGGATTGCGTGGTTTTTATTAAAATTTGGTATGGCCGTCATTTTAAAATTGTATCTCGGCCGCTTTAAAAATATTTTAAGCATACTTCATAATTAGATGTCCGAACAATTCGCATTCACGTGAAATTAACTTCACATGAATTGCTGACAAAAAACTTTTCGTGGGCTTTAGTGTCTTGTGCCCAACATTTTTTTGAAGAGTTACTCCCCCTTATGGCGAAAAAACCTACATTGTAGATGTTGACACGGGCTTCAAAATACAATGTTGACCACTAATTACCATTGCTTCAAAATCCATAAAAATATGATATTATGGAAGCGCTTTTCGAGACAAATCTATATGTATGATTTTCATGTATCTAAACCGAATAGTTCACAAGATTTGCATAAACAAAGTTTTTGAAACATTGACTTAGAACATGTTTAAAACATCTACTTTTGTGATATGAAGTGAGAACTTGCCAATGCTTAGATGACAAACATTTTTTTTTGTGGTGGCACCAGCGACAAGATATGATCGAGTGAGGCACAAATATTGAAGGTAAAAGGGAGAGGAAAAGGCGGGCGAGGGGACATGGGAGAAGACAATCATAAGGCTTCTATTGTAGATACGTTTACAACTCTTGTGGGCTGTGGCCCCTTATATCCTGAACTCATCATGGGCCTACTTCCATAGTGCAACTCTATCATGCTAGCATGTAAGTTGTAACCAAGCCATGGACTTATGATGTGCAACCTATTCTCAAGCAATTATTGATTACGCTCTTGCATGAAGGGGCAAGCTTTAATCGGGTTACAAATCCACAAGTAAAAAGTTTTTTAATAATCCTAATTAATAATTTAGAAATGTCTTGTGGATTTATTAGCATTTTGTTGCATTAAATGAAAGCATTTACTATTTTCTAGATGCTAAGGTGAGATAGAGCATATTTTTAAAAAGGTGATTTAAATAGCTAAAATAAGTTCTATACTCAAAGCAGAATTCCCAAAAATTTCATTTTAAAATTGTTAAGCTACTTTTAATTTGCGATTAGATAAAATAAAAATGCTTTTAAAAGAAAAACACATATTTTTTGTCTATCTAAAATACAATACTAAGTAAAAGTGGCCCCGTTCGTCAAACCTTTCACCGATGGTCCTGGCTATGTCAACGATGGTTTTGACTAAAGCGACACATGTTCAACCAAGATTCTTGCACATAAAACATTTCATGAAGTAATATTTAAGTTGTATATTTGAGTTCCTTATATTTACTTTAAGTCATGAAAATTCTCTTTTTTTCCAATTTTCTAGAAGTTCATATATTTTCATAAGAGTAAAACGCACCAGAGGTCCATTAACTTGTTAAGTTGTTCACCGCAAGTCCAAACCGCTTAGTCAGCACCTCCACGCTGATGTGGTAGTGAGGGGGCCACGCAAAATCTAAAAAAAAACTGAAAAAATTCAAGAAAAAAATCAAAAATCTTTTAAAAAAATGTAAAGGAATCCAAAAATCATAAAACAAATCTGAAAAATTGTAAAAAAATCCGAAAAATTCGGGAAAACTAGAAAAATGTGTGAAGAAATCCAATAAAAATTCAAAAAAATCCAAAAAAAATTTAAAAAATGGGAAAAATTGTGAAAAAAATCCGAAAACATAACCATTTTTTTTGTTATGTTTTCGGATTGTTTAATTTTTTCGGTTTTTTATTTTTCATCTTTTTTTTTTGGATTTTTCATATTTTTCCCAATTTTTTTTTTCTATTTTTACTTTTTTCATATTTTTTTAATTTTCCCTGAATTTTTTGAATTTTTTATAATTTTTTTAGATTTTGTGTGGCCACCTCACTGCCACGTCAGTGTGGAGGTGCTGACCAAGCACCACCACGTCAGTGTGGAGGCGCTGACTAAACGGTTTGAACCTACGGTGAACAACTTAACAAGTTATTAGACCCAAAAATACACTTTCAAAGTTAGTGGATCTAAATGACACCACCACACAAGTTAATGGACCTCGAGTGCATTTTACTCTTTTCATAATAACATAAATTTTCAACAATTTCTCTTATGTGATAGACGAAGACGATGAGAAATAGATGGCGCCGATTCGAACACGCAGAGATCGCCCATGGATCAAGGAGGATGGATGGCCGTGCACCTGATGTAGCACTCGACTATGACGTCCTCATCAGGCTCAAGCAGTTCAGGGCCATCGAGAGCGCACGATTTACCACTGAGCATCGCTCGATCCTCATGATGCATCTTAACCTCGTCTCTATGATATATATACACCAGGAAGAAAATCCACTCCATGAATCGTGCAGCTACATCACAAAAGAAGAGCTGGAGCAAGCCCTGAAGGAGCAAGGGTTTTACCACACAGAGGAAATCACGGATGTCATCTCAGATGCTGACTCCGACATTGCAAGGAACTAATACAATGTGAAACACAGTTTGGTTTATACAGCGGGGTGCAGCATAGCAAGTATTAGATAATGAAACATCATCAACCTGTTCAACCTTTGCCAGAAAATTACATATGAGTAGAATTAACTATTTGCATTGCATCGCATTGATGGCATTTTTACTTTCTTCCACGTAAAAAAAACTGAAAACCTTTTCTGAACATGTAGGACGGGAGGATAGATTTCAGTATTTAGAATTAGCGCGGACTTGGGGACGGACGTCCGATGCGCGCGCGTCGGACGCTACCCCGGCCCAGCCCAACATCGCAGCGTACTCGCGAAAGGAGAGAAAACTCCCCCTGTTTGCATGCATGCAATGATGTCAGCGGTGACGTCAAGGAAAAGATTCTTTTCTGTTTTCTCTTTTGACGGCCATAGATTTTGACTAGTTGCTCCAATGCATCAACCGTTTGTACCACTGCGTTCCTCGCATTTTTACGAACAAAACAAGACCAAAGTTGCTATAAAAAGTTACTGAAACAATTTATTATCCTAATGAAACAATTAGTTTAGCCTGTTGAAACAATATGGCTAGTCTGCTGAAACAATTATTGTTGCCTAGTGGATGTATAACCAAGTGAAACAATTTGTTATCCTAATGAAACAATTAGTTTAGCCTGTTGAAACAATATGGCTAATCTGCTGAAACAATTACTGTTCTCTAGTGGACGTATAACCAAGTGAAACAGTTGGTTTAGCCTATTGGAACAATATATATAGCATGCTAAAACAATTGGTTTAACCTATTGAAACAATATATATAGCCTGCTGAGACAACTAGTATAGCCTATTGAAACAATTTGTCTAGCCTGATGAAGCAATTTGTACAGCCTATTGGAACAATATGTCTGGCATGTTGAAACAATTAGTTTAGCCTGTTGGAACAATATATCTAATCTGTTTAAACAATTTGTACAGTCTATTGGAACAATATTTTTAGCATGTTGAAATAATTAGTTTAGCATACTAGAACGATATGTCTATCTAAGTGTAACAATTATTTTTTTTTCTATTGGAACAATATATCTAGCCTGCTGAAACAACTAGTTTAGCCTATTGAAAACAATTTGTATAGGCTGTCAAACAATTTGTATAGACTATCGAAACAATTTGGCTAATAAAAAATAATTAAAAATAAAAAAGTATTTAAAATGAGTTAATTAGGATTTTATATGAATTATGAAATTTGTTCTATGCATTTTAGACTCCAGATGTCATCAAACTGTTCAACCTTTGCCAGAAAAATTACATATGAGTAGCATTAACTATTTGCATTGCATCCCATTGATGGCATTTTTACTTTCTTCCACGTAAAAAAGCTGAAAAGCTTTTCTGAACATGAAGGACGGGAGGATAGATTTCCCTATTTAGAATTTGTGGCGATGATGAGTAAAAGAACTGCCGATTCTGACCCAACAAAGCCGAAGAAAAGGCGAGACCTAGTTCTATATCAAAACAGAGCGAATGTGCACTTAGCAGGAGTGTAATTTGTATAATGAAATTCCCTTTACAAATGCTTCTGACATTGGGCTCAAGTTCATGAGCCTTGTATAATGTACTGACTGATTTCTGGGGAAAGTCTCGTTTAGATTTAAATGCACACATATGCCTGTGAAATGAGCACATGATAGATGGTAAACGCAAAAGGTAATCATCTACTACTAGTTCAGGGAGAACTTACACAGAGCAAAGATAACATGAATGAAGACATGTATAGTGATGCATTCTTGTCATTCAATTGAGAAATGAATGTTCCTCTTATCACCAACCCCAAAAATAAACTAAGTTGGTCCGATCAGTATACTTTGATATGCTTCTGTCAGAGGCTTACATCAAAACGAAATGGCAAGTTGGCAACAGATTCTTGAGAGCGTCGCTTCAAGAATTTATAATATCTATTTTCTGCAGTTGCGTTTACAAGAAAACTAGTGGCACGTTTGAGGGAGCACTGTGGAACAAGAAATATAAATACTGAAAAGATTCAACACATCACTGCCTTTCAAACTTCCACCATGCTGATGCAATTAAGGATCCAGAGTGTGATGGTAAGCAAATTCCTGCATAGACTTATTTGTCACGATATGCAAAGCTGCAAGATATAATGACCAGGGTTTCGATTTTTGGTGTAGGGGGAAGGCCATAAACTAGCTGATTCTGGAAATCGTAAAATTTTCATATTTTTAACATTCAAATTGACCTTTTTTTTACAGTTTTCGATCCTGATTTCAAATGAATGATTACATAACACACATCTTACAAGGAACCGATTGATCATTTGATGACAAGTTTATGGGGATATTCTGAGGATAAGGATATTCTAGTAACTACATCATCAGGAATCATTCCTTGGATGTCATGAATGAGTAAACAGTAATACGGAATGGGAAAGCATGTTCTTACCTTGGAAAAATTCACTTTGAAGTTTCTACAGAACCATTAATGTGCAGTGCTTCACGTTCAATTCGACGGCGTTCTCTCTGCAAAATTAGACATGAAATCACATGTTAGATAAAAAAACATAAAACTGTGTCAAATATATTATACTAGAAAGTACACAAGACAGTTTTACAATGATGATAAAAGCTTGTTTATCTTCTTTGTTTTTGTTTTTTTTTGGGGGGGGTGGGGGGGGGGGGGGGGTAAAAAAAACATAAAAGCAAGGTCTGCTGACATGCAGTTTTCGGCTTTTCGCAATGATATTGAACCAAGAGCATCGCCCTGATGCAACTGGGCAGAAGCTCCTGAACCTGTAACCCCTATGACCAACAGCACAAGTTGCCTTGTAATCTTAGGAGCAACAGCACAAGTTGGCAGCTAAAACAAAATCTGCGACCAAGAAATGAAATGTATTTCCTCCAGCTAGGCATTTCTGCCATTTCCACGAACAGTTGGTGTGCAGACCTGCAACAGCAACGGTAGATCACAAACCCAATTGAGACTAACCAAAACTCTTGTAAATTAATAATCGCCCAGGAGCCCCACGCCCTCACACGGGCATTTCCACAAACAGTCGGAGCACACGCTTGAACAGAACGGACCAGCAAGAACAAGATCCCAATGCCGCGGCACAAAGCAGATCGCTATTGCCTCTTGCGAAATGTGATGGCGGGGAGGGAGGTGGAGACGGGAGATTGGGGTACCCTTCGCTCCCAGTAGGGGTGGAAGCAGACGAAGTCGTAGACGGGGGAGATGGTGTTGACAAGCACCAGGTTGACGCCGATGAACAGAAGCATCCCCGTCATCGGCCGCGCGCGGTGCGGCATCCTCCCCGCCGCCGGCCACGAGACAGCACGGCGCGGCGCAGTACGGGCGGCAGAGGAGACCCAGGCAAGGTGGTGCTGCTAGTTCAGGCGGAGGAACTCCAGTGCGCCATGAATGTGCAGAAGAGACCAGGTTGCAGTGGGCAGCTCACTGGCCGTGCTGGCTCCCGGCGTCGCGACTCCAGTTCCGGCTAGCAGCGTCACCGGTGAATGCCCAACGATTGTGGAGCGCGGCGAGGTCAGTGGAGCGGCGAGGCGGCGGAACCGTGCCGACGAGGGCAGCGTGTTGGGTGAGGTGGAGAAGCGCGTCGAGGAGTCGCGGCGAGCCGGCGGCCAGTTTCTAGGGTTTAGGGGGACAGCACAGCAGCGCGCTGACGGATGGGGATCGGGGAACTACAGAAACACAGAGTACAGAAGCCCGGTTCTTTTTAACAGAAATTTTTAATTAAAATTTTTATGATCTCTTTAGAGAATAGAGAGATTTTAAAAAGTTCAAAAAATTATAAAAAAATATTTTAGTAACTCTAAGAAGAACTATTTTAAACCACACAAAAATAGTTACAAAGTACTACATCATTTAGCATGGACAAAAATTAAAAAATTTAATTTAATTTAAGCTGAAAATAACAAAAAAATAATTTAGTTTGGCTTCGACGGTTTTGGTCTAGGTCTTTTTTTTCTCTGGATAAAACATTATTAGGTTCCGAAGACATTAGAGCTTGTTTGGGAGTCATACCCCGACCTATTCCTCGGGTCGTAGCCTGCGAGGAAAATATCGTGTGAAAGGTCGTCGACAAGGAATTTTCACTTTGATTCGCGCCATATACGCGAGGAAACGCTCACCACCCCATGACTCATGGACTCTTTCCCCTTCCTCTCGACTTTTTCGCTCTCACAAGTCCCGACTCACCATTCGCGTCTCTACCTCCACCTCCTCCACCTTGCACTGCCTCCTCTAGTGATTTCCACAGCCGACATTGGTCCCATTTCTTCCTTTGGTCACTCGCTTGATGGGTTCCCCGCCGTCGTTGTCGCCCTAGCTTGCACTGCCCTGGCAACCTACAAGAGGTTGGAACTCTTGAGCATAGCGACAATCTGGGCGGTGCTTGTCACCAATGGAATCCGATTTAGGCACCTTGAGGATCTAGGCTCTCATCCTTCATCGATAGAGGAATTGACTTTTTGGGCCTAAAGTGCCAGCGATGAGGCCAAATCCGGATGCTAGGTCAAGAGCGCCCCTATATTTTGCTCATCACTAGTGAGGTGGGCTCCAAGACATGACGTATAAGGGCACCAACGAGGCATCCTCCAAGGAGAGGCGGTTCTCACGTAGCTCGTAGGCCTTGCACGCGTGTCACACTGCTCCGCACCTTGCTGATGTTTTGCTTCTCTTCGACCATACGCCACCTAGCCCCCGCACAACTTGTTGGCACCACACAACTCACTGGCTGACGTGATGCTTGCCGACCATGCACCGTCCATCCTCCGCAACTCGTTGTCGGCTGTGCACAGGATGTGATTTGGAGTGAGACTTCTTCTAGGTGACGGAGATTTTTTGTTGTGATTTCCATTGTGCACATACTCCTCTTGATGGAGTTCTTTATTCAGGACTTGTCGGTTGTGCACAGGATGTGATTTGGAGTGAGACTTCTTCTAGGTGACGGAGATTTTTTGTTGTGATTTCCATTGTGCACATACTCCTCTTGATGGAGTTCTTTATTCAGGACTTGTCGGTTGTGCACAGGATGTGATTTGGAGTGAGACTTCTTCTAGGTGACGGAGATTTTTTGTTGTGATTTCCATTGTGCACATACTCCTCTTGATGGAGTTCTTTATTCAGGACTATGGAATTGAAGAGTAGTGATGAGCTGGGACTGGGAGGGAAGAGGATTGTCTCTCAGGGATTTGAAAAGGCCAAAAAAGACCCCGGGGAATTTTATCCCTTGATTTATTTTCCAATTTAACCAACAAGCCATAAGGTGTGATTAATTTCCATGTACCATATTGCATATACGATGTGAACACGAAAGGATGGATCTTGTTGAACCTGTTTGTGGGTATTGCCTTTACAAAATGTCACTAGCAAGTTGATTAATATGTAAAACGAGTAGGGTAATTTTTTTCATCCTCCATGCATGCAAGGGAAAAATATGTTAAATGATTATTGCACAATTTATATAACCTCTTATAAGAACTAGATATGACTCTCATGCAGTAGACATAAACAACAAATCATAATTTTTTGTTGACATAAAAAACAACCCTGATGAAATTACGTGCAAGAAACCACTCAAAAAATAAGATATGTCCATACATAATCAACCATATAACTTTACATGGTGTAAGAGTTAAATGAGCTTAAAAAAAGTGTTGTAAAAGAACACAACACTTATCCTAAATACTAGAAACTCTTTGATGGCAACAAGTTTATTGTTGCAAAGGAAAATCAAAGTTATACAATACAAAACTTTATGACAACAAACATACAACTTCATAGTTGTAAAGGAACACACATCTTATCCAGCATGATTACTTTATAAAATCAAGCACAAGCAAACAACAAGGCAAAAGCATCTCATGTGTGTGTATAAGCATTCCTCAACAAGCACCATATGTATTTTTCCTAAAAGCATAGTCCAGATCAAATGATTTACATATATATAACTTTAATCTTCCAGAGCTTGCTTATCCACACACTTGCAGATACTTACTTTTCTAGGGGCCGCAGATCATACGCCATGGTTCATCCATTGTCTGTATGTCAACAAACTCCATCATCACAATAGATGAGATGTCACTTTTGCTAGCTATAAAAGACGCCTTGTATGTCATTGAAATCACACCAAGCAATTAAGTTTCCATTAGCCCCTCCAAATAGCAATGGCAACTATAACCTTCTCTCGGTTTTCTATATGTTTTTGTGTTCTTCTACTGTGTCATGGCTCTATGGCCCAACTATTTGGTTCAGGTGTAAACCCATGGCAAAACCCTCGACAAGGAGGAATAAGGGGATGTAGATTTGATAGGCTGCAAGCATTTGAGCCACTTAGGAAAGTGATGTCAGAAGGTGGGCTTACCGAATACTTTGAGGACAAGAATGAACAGTTCCAATGCACCGGACTTCGTGTAATCCGCCGCGTTATCGAGCCTCAAGGCCTTCTAGTACCTCGATATGCTAATGCTCCTGGACTAGTTTACATCATCCAAGGTATGTGTAGTGTCGAGTCTGGTGAAAATTGTGTTCATGTAGCTACTAAGATTGATCTTTTGTGAGATATATGAAAGTAACGCATATATGGGTTTTATAAATCTAACACACAATTCTTGTTTGCAGGGAGAGGTTTTCTGGGATTGACTTTTCCGGGTTGCCCAGCAACCTACCAACAACAATTCCGACAATTTGGTGTTGAAAGCCAAAGCGAAAGCCACTCCCAAAAGTTTAGAGATGAGCACCAAAAGATCCACCAATTTAAACAGGGAGATGTTGTGGCACTCCCTGCTGGTGTTGCACATTGGTTCTACAATGATGGCGATGCACCTGTTGTTGCAGTGTACGTTTTTGATGTGCACAACAGCGCTAATCAACTCGAACCAAGGCAAAAGGTATAGATTTCTTAACCGATGTTCTAGTTATCAATTGTAATGCATTGTCATACTTTTATTTAGCTTGCCATTCATAGAGTGATACCTTATTATATCCCTTTGTCACCAATATATAGGAGTTCCTATTAGCCGGTAATAATAAAAGAGAGCGACAAGAGCTCGAAACCTCGGTGGAGCAACACCCTTGGGAGAATATATTCAGCGGTTTCGACACTGCGATGCTAAGTGAGGCCTTAGGCACCAGCACTGAGGTGGCCAGGAGACTACAGAGCCAAAATGATCAAAGGGGAGAGATAATTCGAGTAAAGAATGGCCTTAAATTGCTGAGACCCACGATGACACAACAACAAGAACAAGCACAAGAGAGGTACCAACAAGCACAATATCCTGAACAATCACAGACAGTTGACAGATACAATGGTTTGGAGGAGAACTTTTGCGCAATCAGGGCAAGGCTAAACATTGAAAATCCTAACCGTGCCGATACCTACAATCCACGCGCTGGAAGGATCACACGTCTCAATAGCCAGAAGTTTCCCATCCTAAACCTCGTTCAGATGAGTGCTACAAGAGTAAACTTATACCAGGTATCTACAACTGTGTTACTGTTATAAATATTTCTAAAATTTTATTTGAAACCCATTATTTCATACATTACAATGTTATGACATTTTTTTAATTCATATTGCAGAATGCTCTTCTCTCACCATTCTGGAACATCAATGCACATAGTGTTGTGTATATGATTCAAGGGCATGCACGTGTTCAAGTCGTTAGCAACCATGGGAAGACAGTGTTCAATGGCATTCTTCGTCTGGGACAACTATTAATCATTCCACAAAACTATGTTGTTTTGAAGAAAGCACAACGTGAAGGATGCCAATACATTGCTTTCAAAACAAACCCAAATTCTATGGTGAGTCATATTGCAGGAAAGAACTCTATCCTTCGTGCCATGCCAGTCGATGTGATTGCCAATGCGTATCGCATCTCTAGAGTGGAAGCCAGAAGCCTTAAGAATAATAGGGGAGAAGAGTTTGGTGCCTTCACTCCTAAGTATCATCAGCAAAGCTACCCGAGAATTCCAAATGTGGAAGAAGAGTCACTTTCAGCTAGTGAGACATCAACATGAAAATTGTTATAGTACAAAAAAATCAAATAAAACACTACAAACATGTTGTTTTGTGGTGCACCTTTCTCCATTGAAGAGTATGAATAAACTATTGGATTTTTCTTCTCTCTCTATTTGTTTTCATGTCACCATTGGCATCTAATATAGCTTGTAAACGTGTTGAAAAGACTAGCTTTACATGGTTTTTTTTTACAAATTGTCTTTCATCTAAATGCGTTATTACAAATGAAAATATAATATTGCTCAAATGAACAATATTGCATCAAAAAAGTTGAAAAACTCTTGGGCCTCTTGTGCCCATGATGAGGTCGGATCTAGGCAGTGGGTCAAGAGCGCCCATATTTCTTGCTTGTCATTGACGAGGCGTAGGACACCGGTGCTCCAAGACGGTGCCCACGTAGCTCGCGGGCCTTTGCACACGTGTCACACCACCCTGTGCACCTCGCTTGCATCTTAGCTTGCTGCTCATCGACCATGCGCTGCCTAGCCTTGCGCAGCTCGTGGGCCATTGTGATGCTCGCTGACCATCGTTATCTCACACGTCGTTGTCGCTCGTGCACGGGCGGTGATTTGGATGAGATTTCTTCTAGGCGATGGAGTTTTTTTTGGGTTGTGATCTATGTTGGTTGTGCACGTACTCTTCTCGATGGAGTTTTTTTTTTGTTATTGAAAGTGTGGTCCTTAAGCTAGTTTTAATAATTAATGATAAAACCACAGTGAACTAATGGTTTAACTGAGCACATGGTACATCCTAATAAAATTATTAAGTCAGATTGAAAAAGAAGCCCTTAACCGAGAAAGTGCTCTTATTTTTTGATTTAGTCAAACAAACGCTTAACTTTACCACCACCACCACCACCACCACCACCACCACTACTACTATCATTCGTTCGTGCTTGGAGGGAGTACAAATAACCTACATTGCTAAAGCAAATTGTAATTTGTAGCCGCACTTACCACACTCCATCATGTGTGATGTCACGCGCCATTGGAGAAAAGATTGCAACTGGTTAACTCATGCTTGCTAAAGCAAATTGTAATTTGTAGCCGCACTTAACACACTCCATCATGTGTGATGTCACGCGCCATTGGAGAAAAGATTGCAACTGGTTAACTCATGCTAGAAACAAGCTTCTTCGGCCACGACCACACTAATGATCAAAGTGGCTTAGGTTTATTTGGCTGGAAAAGTCAATTTGATCTTCTTAGTCTAGTTTTTAACATGAAGTCGCCTTTAAAAGCTCATAAAATAATATAAACGATGTAGACCAGTTTTAAGAAATATATTCAAAAATCCTCTTAAAATTTGACTTAACATTAATTCATCTCAACCAGTTTATTCATTCGATTTAACTACTTTGAACATACTCATTATATAGGGTTTCACTGTAGACCTGTGTTTGACAACGTTGCAACGGTTGTCTTTCGTTCTAGAAGGTTTGTAGAATAGGCCGGGACCCCAACCATGGCCAACGTAGAAACATTGTTATTAATTGGCTCCACGAGGCTACACCGCGCACACTGACCTCCGTCGACTGGGCCACCATGCTCGCCGCGGTGACCTCGT
The DNA here is from genome assembly GCA_005191435.1 of Raddia distichophylla. Taxonomy (NCBI): domain Eukaryota; kingdom Viridiplantae; phylum Streptophyta; class Magnoliopsida; order Poales; family Poaceae; genus Raddia; species Raddia distichophylla. The sequence goes on from SPJY01016462.1 coordinate 354,789, forward strand.
CCAAGACAGCTACGCAGTGCCACCACTAACACGGCTGTCTCAAGAGCGACAACGGCAGCTCCGACACCAGCTCCTCCAACGTGCTCCGTCACCGGCCGGCCATGTGAGCCCCAACGCCAGCACGCCGCCCAGGGTCACCGACTCACTGCTAGGCGCTAGCCACCCACGCCGTCGCCGGCTTCACCACCACCATCCACACCGTCGACACGAAGGTGGCGTCGGAGAGGAGTACCCAGAGGGAGACGAGGGGGCTCCGGTGTTCGCAGCTGCCGCTGCCGGAGATGGCGATGGCAAACGCACGCGAGGGCCCTATACGACAACGTTCGTTGAAGGCGGCGGCGGCGACTCCCCTATGGCGCTCTGGCACCTCGACACATAACGGCAGCCTTCTTCAAGTAGATTTGGCTTGCTCGGATGACCGAGCTGAAAAGCCGGCTCGGCTCAGCCTCGTTTGTAAAATCTCAAAGTCTTGTTTGCAATTAAATAGGGAGTCAGGTACTAGGGAGAAGCTAGATAGCTATTGTCTAGGACCTATAAATTTCATACATAAATTAACAATAACATCAAGTTTACAGTAATATTAGCTTATAAGTTACAATAAATTAACAATAACATCAAACATGTACATAATGACATAATTTGTACGAGCCATGAGCCTGGCCTGGCTCGGCTCGTGCTTGTTTGTAAAACCGAGCTTGAGCCCGAACTTTTTTTTAGCCCAGCCCGAGCTGCTTGTGAGCCACGAGGTAAGTTTCAGTCCCAGCGGCAGCTGATAGACGCACTCGTCACTCATCTGCCGCATCATCGACGTGTTGGTGGAGGGAAATAAGATGGAAGGGTTATACTAAAAATTTTCGTTTGCACAGATATTCTCACAGATTCAACTTTGAGTTGGATTTTGTTGGATTTTTGTTATACTAAAAATACTCGTCACTCGTTATACTAAAGTTGGATTTTGTTGCACCACAACCCCAGGAAGTTGGCTTTGGGTGCTGAAAAAATTAGCCTGCGTGACACCCGAAAACAACTTTAAGGGGCCGCAGCGGACAAAACAAAGTTTAGGGGGCTAAGTGAGATTTTCAACCAACTTTAAGGGGCAACAGTGTAATTTACTCATAAATAAATAAAGGGCTCAACTTTATGGCAAATGAGCAATTTTCACAAATATTCGATAGTGCTATAAAGATTCATCGCATCGGAGTACATATTTACAGTCGATTGATATTCTTATTATTCGTAGCAAAGAAAAGAACTCGGGTAGTGATTCAAAAACTATAACTCGGGTAGTGATTCAAAAACTATCTTAGCTTAAAAGATAATGAGGCTGACAGCATAATAAGAGAAGAAAAATCAGGATCTAAAACTCTTCCAGTAGCCTTAGACAGACACTCGGCCGAAACAAAGTTACCGTTCATACCTCGAAAGAACGCGCAAGCAACTTAAATGATGAGAAAATATACCAGTACACAAATAAATTCGAACCAGCATTCAAATATTTTCCTTTTTGATAGCTCCGAGGACTTTATCCACGGCCACAAGGTGAATAATTGTTACACACACTCCATACTGAACAATTTATGGCAACCCCCAGATCAATCAATGACGTATTTTGCTAAGAATGCAGCTACTCGCGTTACTGCAAATCTAACGCGTTACTGCAAATCTAACACAACTTGTCCAAGGGTAGTTGTATTAACAGTTTTTTTTCTTTAGGAAAAGAATTGTATAACAGCTTCGTCTTACAGAGTATGTGAAGATAAAACAATGTCTACATAAAAAATTGAGCCGTTAGATCCTTCAGAGGTATAGACATGAATGATGGATGGCATCACGACACTGTAACATCGTATAATATGTACAGCCAACTACAGAGACGTATTGTTATTACCTCGACCAACCAATGGATCATATTCACAAATTTCAATGTGCATCCACATGAAACCACCAATTACCTCCGTTTAGTTTTTCCTGCAATAAAAGGTTGGATATGCAGTTGCCGGGAAAATGCCCTGTTGAAAAGAACCCGAGTTTGGATGGCTGATATTACAGGCATCCATGCTAGCACAGCAATTGGAAAAAAGAGCAGAGAGCCCATTCCGTAGTCGTAAGCGTGAGCAATGACCTGAATAGGTTCCCATATTGCATAGTATTCAATTTTTGGCCTCAAAACTTGGACAATCTGTAACGTAAAGGGTGATTATGATAAACCACATAGAATAAAGTTATTGCATACGATGGTACGGTTTGCTGTTGATACTTACAAGGAGGAGGCCCCAACCAGTTGGAATGAATGCAAGGCAACAGATGATATAATCCAAGATAGATAGTTCGCAGAGGCAAGAGAGAAGGACTAAGGAAGTCACCACTGCCAGGAATATCAACAATTTTATGAGCCTGAAGACGAGTTGGTGCTTTGAGCTCAACCGACGGCTAGCACAATTAATAAGCTGCAGTAATTTTTTACACAAACATCATGAACTTTCAAAAGGCAACCAGCATAACAATGAAACAGCACGACTGCGTGAAATAAGGACATTGAATTTTGGAGATGAAGCGTGTACCTTGACCAACCCAACAATGGCAATTATCACTACCCATGAAAGCAAGTAGACAAGGAAATTTTTGTTGTCTTGAGATATCTTGAGATGATAGACAAGCCCATACTGATATATAAAGAAGCGTAAAGAGAGCAATACTTCAAGAATCCTAGAACTGAGCACCGAGTGACGGAGATGTGCATTCTCAGCATTCCACCATGACTCCCAGCTCTTTTCGGGTTGCACACCTATGCCCCCTTGGTTCCTCATCCATATATTCCAGTCTGCCCAGTCCTCAACAATCTTACGCCAAGCAAAACCAATTGGATTAAAAAGAAAAGGCGCAAATAGCCAAGTCACCGCCATAAACCATGTTGAGTATGTGATCATCACATGTACCATATTGCTCACATAAGACCTCCTAAAAATATGGTAGATTATCAAAAGGAAGACAAGTTCAAATCCTTTGACAAAGTGACTTCTAGAGTAGAGCTGATAATTTTCTGTAAAGCTTGCATGAAAAACTACAAATTTACGCCCTGTTGGCCGATATTTCGCACCACCATGAAGAATAGTACGTCCATAATAGTGTGCTTTTGTTCCCAGAGAAAATGTGAAGAAAAATGAAGCTAACTGCAGTTCCATGAGGATAAAGTCACTCAAAGCTGCTCGAAAGCCCTTCTCCAGACCTAGCTCCATCACCATAGGTAACCCTGTGAGTAGTCCCAGTTGGAGAAAAGATTGAGATGCAAGGGCAGTTTCTAAGGACTTTATATTCTGAATCTGAGCTTCAATTAACAGAGCTCTCTGTAGGCCGCTAAGAACCAAGTACAATTGTCCATAGAGGAAAACATAAACACCTACAACTGATATCTGCACAACAACGAGAAAAAAGGATATAATAGTCATATCCCTAACCTTGAAAACTTCGTCAAGGATTTTATTCATTATTGAAAGCTAAAATAAAAAATCTCCCCCCCCCCCCCCCAAAAAAAAAAAGAAAAGAAAAAAGTACATAGTTAATCCGTCTAGTTTATCTCAAGAACAAATTCACTATATATTTCAAAGGCCTGTAGTCTGATTCTAAAATGGATGTTTTCATCATTGTGTCACTGAATGATCTTTGTATAGCTCAACCCATTTTCCCATATTCTATTGACAGTGTGGCCACATGGAATGGCACAGTGATGTACCAACCTATTCCATCCCTCAAACCAAACAAGACAGTCAGGTTCAAAGTTAGTATTGGATGAACCTGTTAATTCTAGAGAGGCGAGAATTGGAGGCTTCATTGTTACTTGTATTTTAAGAGCTGGGGATATACAAATAGTAAGTGAGCTACACCCTAGACTAGACTATGGTACCTACCCCTGCCCTGTGTTGTAGGTAGGGCATCATAACTAGTGCAACATTCTCACCTTCTTATAAAAATAGAACCAACCTTAGTTATTAAAATAAAATGGTAAAATTGGTTCATCACTAGAAAAAGATCACATCATAGCTTCGTCTGTGGCCTGGGCGCCTGGCCTGGTTATAGGACTAGAACGTTCTTGAAAGCGGTTCACTTTCAACTAACAAAGATCCCATCAGATCAGATAGATTTAAGAACAGCAACTAGATTGGAATTTTCGAGCCACAGTTGGATAAAAAAAAAAATAGTGCATGCATTACCTGAACCATGGACTGCCAACTAAACAAGAAGGTGCTACGTGTTGCCACTGTTTTAAAGAAATGCTAAGTAGCAGTCAAAAGAAATTCCTTTTTCTGCTTAATTATGTCGACCATTCTAGGTGCTACCTATAGCCACTGTTTTAAAAATGCTAAGTAGTAAGTAGCAGCCAAAAGAAATTCCTTTTTCTGCTTATTTATTTTCATCATCCTTGTTCTTTTCTTTACATTATTGTTACTCCTTCCTATGATTTGCTCTTGGGATTGCTATACATCAGATCTTTCTTAGGAAAGATCAGGCCATCATTACTGCTAAATGTGTCATAATGTGTGTGTGTGTGTGTGTGTGTGTGTGTGTGTGTGAGAGAGAGAGAGAGAGAGAGAGCATACTAGGCTATTGAAGTAAAACCCCACTGTTGTAAAATAGCATGACAGCATCCTGAAAAAATCAAATCGCCTCCCCAGCCGGTAGATATCACGGCTAAGTGTTTGTTCACTATTGCCGTTTGCAACCTTAGCTTCAAATTTTGATATCTGATTAAGACCAACATCACGTCCTTTGCCAACTTGAATATATTCATTGTAAGTTATATGTCCACGACGCAATATGGAATTGTACCCTGTAAAATTAATACTAAAGTTGCAATTGCTTTTGAAAAATGACAAGAAAATTAAATGTCAACAGAAGGATAAATATCTCACATGTCATTGTAGAGATACTTAATACCTTATACGCCATAGCTGAGAAGCTTATCTCTTCTATGCCATTACAATTGCTCGATTATTGGCCTATGTGCCATTGGCAAAAACCTATCTTTTTTTGTTTAAGCTATGTATACATTTAAAAAATCCTAAAAAACATAATAATTAAGAATGCAGCAATCTAAATGCACTTTTTTCAGTTTTTTCAAATTTTTTTTATTTTTAAAACAATTTAAGTGCAAATTTTATATAATGTTTTTAAATACCAAAAAATATAGATTGAAATTATTTCACATTTCATAACAATGAGATTTTTTTTAGATTCTTTCGTAAAAAAATTGCTCACATTTCATAACAATGAGATTTTTTTTAGATTCTTTCGTAAAAAAATTGCTCACGTAGCACTACATCATAAGCACTTGAAAACATACCGCTCCCCAAAGTACACTTGGTTAACCGCATGGAAGAAAACTGTTGTTCCCGTAGCATTACACCATTGGATAAAAAAACCAAATGCTTAGATGAAGCATCTATCCACCTTTACCGTTAACTCTCATGTCGAGGTCTGTCCAGTATGTAATAGACTTGATGAGGATGGAGGACATCTTTTTCTTAAATGTAAAAAAGTCAAGGAAGTTTGGAGAGGGCTAGGCCTAGAACAATTAAGAACTAATCTTTGTGTTTGTCAAGGGCCTGATCTTGTCATTGAGGAAATATGGGCATTGGAGGAGGAAATTCAGGATACATGCTTTGCTCTTTTATGGTTTTGGTGGAATAACAGAAACAAAGTCATTTATGGTGAGAAATGTAATACTACCATGGGTATTGTAAACAAAATCACTGAAATAGTCGATGAGTGGAGGATTTTAAAGAATTCTTCAATCTCTGGAAATAGCAGTAGCAATTCTCCTATCCTATCAAGTTGGAAACCACCTGATGCTGGGTTTATTAAATTTAACTCTGATGGTTCTTTCTTGCCAAACCAGTCAACTGGGAGTTGGGGTTTTGTGGCTAGAGATGATCAAGGAGACTTTAGATGTATGGCAGCAGGAAAAATTGAAGATTGCTTAAATGCAGAGCAAGCTGAAGCTGTTGCCTGTCTTCAAGCTCTAAATTTTGCTCATGAGCTTGGCTGTGGCAATATTATGATGGAGGTGGACTCTTTGAATCTGGCCTTATCGGTGAATCAAAATGATCTTCCAAGAAGTGAAGTTTCTGTCATTATTAAAGAAATTAAAAGGCAGCTTTCTCTTTTTAATTGTGCAAAAGTTATGGTCTGTAATAGAACTTGTAATTCTGTAGCCCATGAACTTGCTAAATTGGGAGCTTCTGCTCAACCAGATTGCATTTTGGTTTGGCGTGATGACTTCCCAGCAAGTCTGTGTAACTTGGATGCTGGTGCTTTTTACCAGCTGTCTTAATGCCACTATGTGTTTTCTCAAAAAAAAAAAAACTCTCATGTCGAGGCCGACCCGGATCAGGGTAGCACGGTGACAACAAGCGAGGTCCTCCTCGCCGGCCAACAAGTCGCCCACCCCTCCTCACTCACTCTCTCTCTCTCTCTCTCTCTCTCTCTCTCTCTCTCTCCCTCTCGTCGAGGCCGGCCCAGATTAAGGCGGCGAGGCGACAACGAGCATATCCGATGGCGGCGGCAGAGTCCGCACCGGTCAACGAGTTGCCGCCCCGCATCTCTCCATCTCTTGAACAATGAGCTCCCACCCTCATCACCATGGACTTGGGCGGAGCTGGGGATGAGAGGCGCACCGCCGGCTGGATCTGGGTAGAGCCTGGGAAGATGGGTGGAGTTAGGGAAAAGAGGCACACCGCCGACGCCGAATTTAGGCAGAGCCGAGAACGATAACGAGGCCTATGACGGCGATGTTGGAGGAGGTGGAACTGAGCGTTGGCGATGTCCATGGCAGAGTAGTAGGGAGGAGGGTTGTGGGCTTAGGGACGGGAGAGAGAGTAAGAACGAGGGAAACAAGAATGACAAGGAAACTGACGAGGGGCTGTAAGAGCCAATAGCGGGATTTTATGGTGCTATTCAAGGGAGCCACAACATTTTATTGGTATGTTTTCAAATTGCTTTTGGTGGAGTGTTACGTGAGCAATTTTCTCTTTTTTATATGTTTACACAGTTTAAATAAAAAAGTAACTTTTCAACAGTGGCATACGTGATAATATTAGAGCAACTACGATGACAAATAAGAAAGAGGCGACCAAGCGATGGCATGTAAGGAGGTATCCGACTATGCAATGCCATATAAAAATTGACCCAACAAAAAGATAACATACCGGCAAACACGTCCTCACTTAAGTTTATAGTCTTAGATGCTTTGCTTATGCCACCTCTTGTCAAATGAAACATCCGGTCGAAAATGTCTGGATGACCATAGTGAAACCGTACTCTGTAGCCATGGAAATGATCATTTGAACAACAGATTGGCTTTATAAAATGGATTCTTTCATACATAAACATACTATCCAATCAGATTTAGAAACTCTAACATGGTGACTTATATTTCATCACAAATCAGAAGGACAGAAAATAAAGAATTATTTCATGCCATCATTGTCAATATTACAAGATCAGAGAAAAAAACGTGTTTTCACCTGAGAGGATCAGCAAGAAATCTCTGTCCAATTGTAACAAAGCTTGTCTCTTGATATGACATGAATCCAGCAAGTGAGGAAACACTGCACAAGTGATACCATATTATCCAACAGTACAATAACTTTGAAGTTTGAAAGACATGTTGGAAAAAGGTACAAACCTTCCTGTGAAGATATGCTCTCTAAGCCCAAGGATAGTTGGAGCTTGGTCCCTGGGATGCCTAACAAACTCTTGAAGAACATTTCTCATTTTGTAAGCTTCTTCTAGATAGTTGTCCTGATAACAACATATATAAATGAACATAAATTTTTAATAGAGGACCTGTAGTCCTTAGCTATACAAGGGTGTCCGGGTTCATTACTTGATTCATATCAATTGTTTGTAGAGCTTCTCCACGGGTGAATATTATTGCGTGATTTTGATTTTCTGGCTTCCCTTCTCCAATGATTGGTGGACCAGGCAGCTTAATACGGTAAATCTCCTACGTAGATAATCGGCAAGTAAGAACAAGCACATGAGGAATTCAAGTACAAATAATTCGTAAGTTGTTACAGGCAAGTATATTAATGGTAGTGTGCATTATGCATAGTAAGAGTCACAGTGACGAAATAGAAAAGGGGGTAAAACAAAATATTGAGAGGCTTGGATAAACAGAAATAAAAGACTTTCTACTATTTTCAATCATTAAGATCATTACCTGGTCTAAATTGTTTTCCGCTTTTATTAACACAGAGGAATACTCCTTATGAGGCATATTTTGTACTATAACTTCCTTCTCTTCGATGTAGGCAACACGCAGAGCTGGATACCTTCATTGAGCACATAGAAAGTGAAAAAAATAGCATGGTTTGATGGTAATAATTACTGTATATGTTGATGTTCTCATTTTCCAAAGCCTACCTTGCCATCAAATCTATAATGTCTTGGGCATGGGGATCACCGTTAGATTTTTGTTCCCCAAACTTTTGACATGATATGACATATGAAAATTTTATATCTGCGAGTGCGTCCAGTTCAGTTGATAAGGACTGGTGGATATTTTTCTTATTTTTCCCTTGCTCAGTGACCACAGGTCCTTTGTATAATTCTGTGTAATTTGTTTAAAAGGAATAAATTATTGGAAGGATACCAGTTTAAAAAGACATACAAGTGAAAAGTGTGAAATCATCAGAACTGTTGTCTGATTACAATAACATTCTAATTAGTGTAGAAATAGGAAACTATTTATGAATTTCAATATGGGGACTGGTTACCTTGATCGCTGGTCCTGTCTAAGAATGCCTGAAGTTTCAATGCCTTTTTGTAATACATCATTCCACGAACTAGATAGCACATAATAGAAAGAATCAGCATGTAGAATGGGATTTAAATGGTAAATTTACCAGAAATTAGAAGAACACTCTGGATTACCTGTTCTGCTTAGTGTTTGGCCACGAAAAGAAGCCCAGTATCTAATTTCTTCATTTGTTACCTTGGTACCAAGTCGTTCCAAGAAATTTTTCCACTCATCTAAAATAATGAAAAGAAGAAATCTTAGAATAAAAATGAAATCAATGCAAGCAATTGCAATAAAAATGTGAAACTTTGAAGTTATGTGACATAACTGACCTGGATATATCTTTTTCATGTAGGAAAGAATAGATGCCTCATCTTGATTCAAGTGAAGCTCTTCCTCTGAAAACATCACTTCTTCCATGAAATAGGGAGTTACTATGCTGAACAAAGTATCCCGATGTCAGGAACTCAGAATTTCATCAGATGTGCACTAAATTGCTCTCTCTTTTGAGATTGATATAGATGTGCACCACTATGACGAACAATGACTTATGGGAATTCTTATTAATGATGGAATTTGCTTATTTTTTGAGAAAGATGATGGGATTTGCTTGAATAAAAAAGGCAAACAAACATATTTAAAAACTTGTGGAATTTTGTTTCTTTTTAGAACTGTACAGAAGTGCTTTTCTTATAAATTTTTTTTTTTGAGAATTTTTCATTGTTTTGAGAATATAAAAATAATTATGTCTAACTCATGAAGAGGCGTCAGTATGATGGAATCAGGCAACTATTACAACATTTGATTTAACAAAGATGCTTCAGCTATATACTGCAGATCAAGTATATTGTAGTTGGTATGACCAAGTAGGATGATATCTGATTTCTCTCAAAACAGATCATGTGGAATTATCATACGTCTGGAGGTATTTCTAAAGTTCATCAAAATGTTTGATTTTGACCTGAACTGCACCAGAAAAAAATGCAATGATAAAAGATATGAATTATAATGTGTTTGAAGCTGGTGATTTTTTTTATAGAGTCCTTTAATGACAATTTAATTGTTGTGGTATGTGTCCAAGGACTGAAGGTAGAGTGTTTGTCCTCATCTAGCCACAGCTACAGCTCTGAAGCCTCATTTTATTAGAAGACGACTACTGACCTGTTTGTTTATTCATTGATTAATTACCACGAATATAATGATATCCCTTTGATACGCCGATACGGATAAACTTAATCTAAAAGAAACTATATCTAATATTGAACAATTTACCTAAAAAACAATTTATCTCCAAGGAATTTATCCCAAAGAATTCTCTTTAAATAAAGGACTCTCATTCCATAGCTTATGTCCTAAGTAATGCCACACTGTCGCTGCAGCACACGAACAGTACCACAGTGCTATAGTACATGAGATACCACATGTGCTGATCACATGTGTCAACAACACAATAACACTAACAAATAACCACTTGTCAACCACAAACTATTTTTTTTCGAGCAAATGGAGCAGGCACTCTACCATTTCATCAAGGAGAAAGAACACTGTGCATTTTTTTCCAAGAGCAAAGAAAATTCAGACAACACTAAGCAACTGAATTAGGGTGGGTTGAATGACCACAAACTAGATTACACACCTTATTAATTAATAATTTTAAAATAACTTGAAATAAGTTGGAAGAAATTAGAGAAATGAAGTATTACCTAAATGACAGCATATTTCGTACTTTGGGAGCAGCAGGCATATCCATAAAAAGAGATGTGGCAAAAAAAGAAATGCGTCGCCGAGCCTCTAAATTTGATGGTATTTCAAAAACCTTTTCTTTTGTGTTGAGCAGAAGGTACAGGCGTTTAACCTGAATACACCACAGAATGTAATCAGTCACAAGGTTCCTACCAGTCTCCAATCTTTTATAGGCTCATAGCTCATCAAAGGTTAGCTCAGACCTGCTCTTTTTGTGGACCATTGTCATAAAATGGAAAACGGATTTTTGAGATTGAGCTGGTCGACGCAAAAAGCTCTGGCTTGTAGTAATCGAATGCTCTATCATCATCTGTGATTAATGCCTCAGAAGAATTAATCTGATCCAATACACTGTTGAAAGAGGTCATTTTGTGATAACCACAAAAAATACAAAAGCAGAATACAATCAAATATATTCTTACCTTTGAGCATCCACAAGCATATCTTGAATCAGAATATCAATGATATCTTGGATTAAAATTGTGACCTTGTAGCGAAGTTCTTGTTTGTTTTTATACTGCATAACCATTTGGCAGGAACTTTCATCATATCAGCTGATATATTAGCATTCAAAAATAGAAAAGGCTAGTCCACTCTCTATCACAATAGTAAGTCTGTGTCCACTCTGATTTGCTGCTAAATTTCTACCACAACCGGTAAAAAATGTCATTTGGGAATATTATCAGGAATTTTTCTAGAATTTAGTTCTCGATATATTTATGGATATTTAAGTTGAACACATGAAAGTGAAAGAACAATTTTATTAGGTTTATAAATCTCTTCCAATATAAATTAGTGGCCACAAATATGGCTTTTTGGGAACCATGTTGATGTCCAAAACAACATTCTTTTATGTCTAGTATTTGAAGGTAGCTCCATTATAAGAAAATTCGACCATTGGTCAATCTACTTCTATTAAGATATCACCAAATCACATCAATTAACAATACAGTAGACTAAAAAAAAGGTAAGAGTAATACTAGTGAAGTGATTACCAGAAGCTCAGCCAACTGGTCCAACTTTTCAACCAGCAAAGGCAAATGATCCATCCTAAAATCGACCAGTAGGCTTGTGTTCTGAATACTCTTCTTTATTTCAATAAATATGGAAGCTATCACCCTGAATAGAATCTGTACAACATCATGATAATATTCATGGGAACATCTACTGCGAGTCTGCAAAAACTTTGCAAACATGAGAAAGAAAAAAGGGATAATAGAAGTGATGCTAAAGTAAAATGATTACCGCTTCTCTACATCACCAATAACGAGAAATCTGAAGATATTTTTTGTCAATTCGTAGAAATCATTGATTGCGCAAAACATATAATTATCCCTCTTAATTTTCAAGAAGAGCTGTGCACTATTTCCAGTAAAATTTGCTGCCATATCCACTGCTTTTGAGAACTGGCATGAAATGGAAGGGAAACATTCAGAAGATGATATAAAATATCATTGACAGATTTGATAGATATAGATGGTAGTAATATATATATATGCTAGTCTGAAGAAAGAACCAAAAGACTTCATATATTTTTACATATACATGAGAGTAACACTGCAAGAAATATATCATTCACAGCTTTGATGGATATAGATAGTAACAATAAATATGTTAGTTTGCAGAAATAACCAAAAGACTTCAAATGTTTTTTAATAAGGGCTAACGGTACAGAAAATCTTTCAATGATTATTCTAGAAATGTAATTGATGATGCCTTGCAAACCCACTGAGGTAGGCTTTCGAATTTCAGTTTAGAAAAAATCTGGTAGGGGCAAAATTTCACTAATTTCAGACCGATCCTCAGAACCATGCACCAACCTAGTTCTTGGAGTAACAACACAATAAATCTAGGATTAACATTATCCCATTGAGTTTATTTGAAAGTTGACAACATGAAATTAATTTTTTTAATGTCTTTTAAAAATTGTCAGGTATTTCCCGTGATCTCAAGTGCTAGCCACACAATGAACACACACGAACACAGTGGACATAGAGAGTTTTGTGCTGCAATGAAGCTGCAGCATTTTCTGTTCTTCTTCCTCTATTTTATACCGACGGTTACAAGAAAGGGAAATATGCCCATGAGCGCTTCTCACGCCACACCTTCAGCCGCATCCATCCCCACGACCGTGCAACATGCATCCTTCTCATGGCGCTAGACTCGGACTCAGCGAGCTTTTCTCGCAACAACCATCACGCACAGCATCACACAAATCGTGAGCTCATGCTGTAACAAAGACCAAGAAAAACGGAATAGAAACTAACTGAACTTAACTAGCTGACTACTCAGACTGACACAAGGCTTAACGGATAACAAAAAATATACATGTAAATTCCAGAGTTGTCAAGTTTGTAATGTATATCCCTAAATTACAAATGTTAACCCATTTGTCCTACATGACAATGAACTCACTGTCAAATACATCATAGATTATATCAAGTATCAATAATTTGCCAAAATTAAATTGATTTATCAAATATTTACCATGACAGTACATCACCTTTATTTATAGGAAGTCAAATAAAATAATGAAAAATATCGTTACTTCCTTAATTTTGTGCTTTGGTATTTAAAAAAGCTTTTATCCGACTTTTGATTTATTTAATACCTTACTTTTGTGTGATAGTGTTTTGGAAAGTTTTATGTTCCTATCCATTCCATGCATCAAGTATTTTGGAAAGCTGTCTATTCCTATCCAATCCGATGCATTAAGGCCTTGTTTGTTTCAGCTTAAATTAAATTAAATGTAAATTTGCTATTTTGTATAAGTCAAATGATGTAATACTTTGTAGTATTTTTGTGGAATTTTAAATAGTTCTTCTTAGAGTTCGTAAAAAAATTCATAATTTTTTAAACTCTTTAAGACGTCTTTCGAGGGGTCAAAACTTTTTCAGATTAAAGTTTTCAGCAACTTTCAGTTCAAACAAACAAGGCCTAAGTGTCTAGCAATCAGGTGAGACATCCGATTACATCTTCGATGTGGATAGTAAGGTGGTGTTAGCTTTCTGAGCAAAGCGTAACGAACTAATATATCCGCAAACTAACGATATCTTGTGCTCAACCTTCTTTTGCACCAAACAAAGGCATCAAGTTCCAGTTTTAGATACCTTACATGATCTACTTAAGATTCAGCGCTAGTATCGTTGTACAGCTCTCAGCTGGTAAATTATTCTGTTAATAACATAGTGGAGCCTTTAAAAGATCAATATATTGCACCCAAGCCATGGGGTGTCATATATCATAGAATAGATGGGGCATACCTTTTTGGCAAGTAAAAACAACGGCCAGCTAATAGAACCAGAATTGTAGTCTAGAGACATGGGCATTGTCATCAAATCCATCTCTCTGCAAAATTATCAAACTTTGAAGAGTAGAAGAAAAAAATAACTCCTGATGAAACTTAAGATGCAGTGGAATAATCAAAAACATGCCTATTGCTTATTAGATCCTCTAAGCGGAAGCTCTTTATTATTTGGTTCCAAACCAGAGCGAACTTTGTAGGATCATGTCTTTCAGCTTTACCTAAATTCTGGGAAAAAAAAAATCTCATTTGAGAAAAGGGGGAAGAAACGAAGGCAAGAAAACACCTAAAGTTAAAAAGGACATGAACAGCTTTCACCTTAAATATTTTGTTTTCCAAGAATCTAGGCCATATTCCCTTTTTCTCTTTCAGAATTGAACGAGGAACAAGAGAAGTATTGAACGCTTCAGGTAAGGTACAGAATCGACTCCTCACCATTCCCATTGTACGAATCTATACGAGTATCAGACATAAGAATCTATGCATTCTTAAATAATTTCCAATGTTTAATGGTACCTCATCTCACCTCACCAAGATGATGAACAATGCCACACATACCACCAAAAATAGTACAGAATACAGAATACCAAATTTGTGTGTCCATGAAATAGACCTGTTGGAATGTAGAGAAAAATAAGATAGTTTCTGAGCTCTATGCACAGTTAGATATTGAAGTCCATAAGAGTCCTCACAAGAATAATAGGGGCCCATACAGCAAGAATAGCACCAGCATTGCTCTTGACTAGTGCAAAACAAAATTACAAAAGTCATCAGTCATCATTTAGGGTCGAGAATAATCTATTATGGTATAGAAGGGAAAACAGACAACAAAATAGCGTATGGAGGAGGACCTTGAGGAAAGAATTCATGCCACTCATATTTATTCACATTGACCTTCATAATTTCTTTTGTAGGTCCCACAAGAGGTTTAATCTGCTCATGATATATATTCAGATAAACAATGGATTAGGAGATGGGGTTAAACAATACTAAAAAGCAGATGCAGACAAATGGCAAGCAAATTTTCTCATGTTACTATGATGTATCATTGACAAACCATAACCTCATTGGACATGCATCAGAAATGTAGACAGCATTTTATCTACAGAGATGCATTTTCAGTGATTCTAATAAATTTTGAGTTGAGTTACATTGCAAAAGACACCAAAAGGTGTGTATGAAAACTATGCAGCAGAGACAGAGGATTCATCTTGCCTCAAAGTAGTAGCTGAATAAAAATTTACATGAAAGGAGAACCACCCAAAATGCTGTATATCTGTGAGAGCACGAAAGAATATTTAAGTTTATATCAAATTGTCAAAAGAAAGTACATGAATATTGAACAGTAATGCATATGTTTTACTTTAGTAAAGGTACTTGTCCTTCTTGCATTCCCCTTCCAACATATAATTGCGGCTGCACATATCATTATCATTACTTCATTAGGCTATAATGACATACACAAGATACGCAAGTCATGAGGCACAGTATAAGGAGCTACTTAGTAGCTCTATAAAAAGAATTTAAATAGGGTTATGTTAAATAAGGGAAAAAATGCCATGACCATGCATTCCACTTATTTTATATCGTGACAGAAACTCTGATATTATCAAGAAGTAGAACATAAAAAGAACTTTTCAGCAGGGTAATACCTGGCACCACCACGACAGTATATTGCAAATTCGCCAAGTAGATGTCTCTATGTAGCTGCTTACAGCAGGAACAAAAAACAATGCCATCCCAATCACATTGCTCATAAGGTACAATGCAACGACCACCATATATTTTGACAAGCAGAACAATCCCAAAAAGGTTTTAGGACGTCTAGCTGAACAAGCCATGTAATTTTGAGAATTGGAGTAAAATATAGGAAGAATGACCGCCCATGTCACAGTGAGAGAAAGTTTTACAGCATATCTTAGTTTCTGACTTAATCTCATTGTTCCTTTGGTTCTCCATGAGAAAGCAATATCAAGGATCACTGCAAGAAAAATTAGGTACCATTAAAGAAACAAATTTAGAACAAAAGGGACTTGAAAAGGTAGGCGCGTCGATGTGTTAAATGTTAATCCATCAAAACACAAGATGGCCGGTTTGGATTTTGGATCAATGATTTTGGTTTTGGGTTTTACAAACCCAACACAAAGCATGGAAGGATTCATACTTCGTGAAGCACGGAGGAATGTGCTTCGTGTTCCACTTACGAAGTTTAAGATCGAAATCGTCGATTAGAACCAATCATCTTGTTAATCTTGCTATAATCTCACGTCCCACAAAAAATTTAGATTTTTTATTTTTTATTTTTTTTTGCATTTTACAACAAACAAGGATCTAAATAGTCGTGGAGCCTCCAATTATGCTGATTTTGGAAAACATGAAATGAATAGTAAAAGATTAAAAAAGTATTGTAAGATAGTAACGAGATGAACAAGATGGCCAGCTCGGATCAATAATTTTGATCTCAGATTTTTCAAACACAGGCGGGAAGCACCGTAGCTCTCTCTCTCTCTCTCTACACACACATGCGCACAATAAAAATCCAGATTAACCTTGAATAACTCGAAGTATAGCATTTGTGATGAAAATACTCAGGACATCCTCAAAAACTATTGGATCAAGTAGCTGAAGAGGGCTTTCCAATCCATGCCATGCCATTATTATAAGAATCTGAAAACAAAAACAATTGAGAGAGTGTTCTCAAAAAAACTGACAGAACAATGAAACTACACATTCGTATAACTTCGTATAATGTATGCTATACGAAGTTATTACGAGGAGAACCACCCAAAATGCCAAGAAGTGTCCACATCCTATCAAAGCTTCTGAAGAGATGCCAAAAAGAACGGACCTCAACAAAATTTGTCTTTCCTAACCACCTCTGCGGAGAACTATCACTTGTATTTTGCTGTATGGAATGCCCAAAAAAGATAAAGCAATGAGTAAACAACTGTGATCAAGTTAATGGACGCAAACTTATGCAGTCCTGTGAGCTGAAACAGTTCATGAGAAGGCCTGGAATGCATTATGGGAAATAATAAAATGGCAAACTATGATAAAACAGAAGTTTTAGAAAAAGTTGTTAAGAATTTAGAGAGTTGAGTTCAGTTATGTATTGCTCCACAAAATAAGAAAGTAGGCAAGAAATGCATCTTAAACTGCATTTCGATGCCACATTAAGTTACACATGGTACCTTCACTCAAAATGCAGTTTAAGATGCATTTCAAGACTTATCTCCAACAATAACACCCAAAATCAAATATCCATATCTCTATTTAACTGTCTGCCTAAAAAGATTCCCTGCCTATATTTCTATCATCTTCAACAGAATACCCAAACCCTAAATTTATAAAGGTAGAGGAGAGAGAATTCCTAAATATAGGTCTCTTGAGAGGGATACCCAAATATAAGTCACAAGATAGGTGGTCTGTGCAGCTAGAGGGAATACCCTAAATTACATCATAGTGATACTCTTTTAAAATGATACAGCATAGTGATACTCTATAGAGATGATACAGCAGAATGATACGAAACTAACTACCACATGAAACAATACATAGAATAGGCACTGTTCTTAAGAAGTACCTGGAGCGCATGTGTAGCTCATGTGTGAAGGAACCAGTGTCACTAAATGTTGTGCATATTGTACTGTTTAGCCTTATGTTGTAGATATTGATAAATAAGATTGCTTTATTCTAAAATAAGTGTGCAATCCTATATATATATGATTCAATATTATATTCTTTTGTGCAATGGTCATTATTCTTAAGAAGTACCTGGTGCGCATGTTCAGGCGCTTCTGAGTTAAGGATGTTTTGTGTTGATGAGGATCCATGTGATTGGGGGTTTTGTTGCTCAGTTTGATGTTGTGAGTCTCGGGATTTTTTATTTTCATATGATGTGAAAAAGAAGTCATTGTTGAGACGCATTGGCCAGCCAAGCTTGAAGCAATCAGCAGACCTACATTGTAAAATATTTTAGTAAATTTTAGTAGCAAAAACCATACACGAACAAAATATAGTATCTAATTCTAACCAGAAGAATTCATTCAGGTCATCATAGTTTCTCCATGTTGAGTGATCAGATACTCCATTCTTGTTCTTTAGTGCTTCCTTCATTGCACAAAATGTTATCATACGAATACCAAAGCTGTGTTAAACCAAAAGGTTAAAAAAGGTGGTGTCGTACCGCATATATCTCGTTGTATATTGGTGTCACTACTTTGTTAAGAAATGACTCATCTTCTCTTCCATATGCAGGTCTGACTTTTTCTCCAGTTATTAAGCTTACAGCTCCAGACAGCACTCCATATAGCTCATATGACATCTGAAACAAGAAGTGTTATTTTTAAAATTTTAATTTTTTGCAAAATGACATCAACTTTGGTGCAACCGCTCGGGCAAAAATAGCAGAATCCATGTGCTGATTAGAAGCATAACTTGCTTTTAAGCAAACATATTGCCTAAACTAAAGATAGTATATTTTCATATAATACAAACATGACAATCACTCAACTCCTTTGTGCAAGAATCTTAGTTTTAAAGGAAAAAGGCTAATAGAGCATTTATAATTTGCTAGAATACTTCCTAATTCAACTCAAAGTATTACCACATCAAATAAGAAATAACCCAATTGAAGCTAAGTACCTGGTACCTCTACCTCTATTGTCACTTACTAAAGTATTGTTTTAGATTGAATATTTGATCGTTAATTATATAATAATAAAATAAATTGACCAGATAAACCCTCAGAGAACAAGATGCAAGATTTTGAAAATAACATCCTTGAGCACAACAAAACTATGAAGGGCAACGATTGTACATACATGATGAAAAATGTAGCATAAGCATTCTGGCATAAGTCGTAAATTTGATGTTTCTCCCCATATAAGAAGATAAAGAGATATGTAAAGAAGTTTATGTTGCTGAATTTCCTGCTTCACAGAGGGCAACCTGCAGGTGCAACACAGAAAGGTACAGTACAAAGCAATATTTTTTAAAAGCTCACTTAAGCAGATTTTCAATTATGTGTAATAAAATATAAAAGCAACGAGTGTCACATAAAACTAAAAGTTTACCATATGTTGCTTTTTCTCTCCAAAAATTTGCACCAAGTCAGATAGTTCTGAAATGTTTTCGCCAATAGTTCATCTACAGCTCTGTCATCAAGCTAAAAAGAGGCATATAAAGCATGTTATTCCAATATATAAAGCAAAAGATTGATAAAACAAAACACTCATGTATGAGTACCATTGGAGCAGAGGATGACTTGGGATTCAATCGAGCATGCATATTTGCAAGCAAAAGGATGAGATGCTCCCTTTGATTGGCAACATTTCCTTTCTACCAAAAAAATGAGCATATTGAGCTGAAATGCAAGACAAAAATCTTTGGTACTAATCTGAGGATTAAACACCAAGATAAACAACTAGTCTACCTGGAAACCAAACCAGCTTTGCAGCCATCGAAGAATATCTGTATGAGGTTTTTCATCCCTCATGTTAGCTACTGGAAGATTGCGAACATTAAACACCGCAGACACTGCAGCTTTGATCTGTATAATAGTATAACATAACAAACTTGATACAAGATAATTTGTGCATAATTTAAAATAGAAGTATTGTTTGAAATGCAATATTGTAGGCTCGATGATAAGCAAAAGGAAAGGGGTGTCATGTCGAGTGAAAAAAAAATACTATCACATTGCCCTGGTGTGAGACCATGTAATGTGAGAATTATTTTACCATGCTAGGCTGCTACTATCATTTGTATGGAAAATGTATCCTGCAGGGAGGATAGTCATTTTCCTGGAAAATATCATATGGAGTACTCAGTACATATCCTGGTGTCAAGAAGGCTCTAGGCCTTTTGTATCATAACAATCGTGAACATGCACATGACCAGCAGTTCATACTTCAAATGTTCTTTGACATAAGGTAGAGTCGAAATATGTTTTTTTAATGATTTTAGGTTAAAAATAAATCAAACCTCTGGGAGAAGCATTATTGGTTGTTCACTTGATCTAGGATGAAGCGGAAGAATATTATATCGAAATAAGCCTGACTTTTCTGCAAAATCTTCGCTAGAGATGAGGTTCTGCAATTTTACATGAGCATTAACTACAGAGTACAGAACACGTCATACATAATAAATCCCGTTTTGCAATAAAAAATAATAATAAATAAAACCTCATCCTCATAGCCAGTCCCGATGAGAACAGCCTTCAGCACTTCTGCCAAGACAGGCATGAGTTCATGTGCATTAGCTTGCTTTTTCCTATGAAAAATGCAGAAAGGATAATGAGAATCATGGTTAGGGCTGTGAGGGTGGGGGTGAGAAAATTCAACAGCTTTGCATAGGAGAGTAGTTTGCAGGTCTGCAGTACTGATTTGCATCTGACAAAGAATATTACTTCTCATAGAATGATTTAATCTCTCGAGCATCATGTTTTTCCTTCCTCTTCAAGAGGGTGCTCTTCTCATCCTGTTTCAAAAGTAGATTCAATACGAGGCACACTATTCACCAAAAAGGTAGACCACTGACTAGTCACATGTATCTCAGTGAGGCAAAACAAAAGTGCATAGATCATAAATAAGAAGATTTTCTAAGATATGATATACATGCATTGATGCACATATATGATGCTTAAATCTTCATCATATAAATCTTATAAGAATGCAATTATACTTTAATCATGTAACTCGTCCTCATAGTGTACGTACCTGCTCAAGTCTCTGAAGAAGTGCAGTTTTAAATTGACGAACACCCCTACCAGTTGAACGTGGATCCATATTATGAGCCTTTTCAAATGCGTGAAATCGACCTGTCAAAAGACACGTTTTTCATATATAAAAAAAGAAACATGTTTTTTAGCGCGGAAAAGAAACATGTCATGAAGTTAACTCTTCTGGAGAAGGCTCGTGCTTGCTTGCAATATCTATTGAATCATTTTAATACTTTGTTCTTGAGTGACAAATTCTGGGTAATTTAGATTAAAGGAGAAAACAGGTTCCAACAAGCAAGAGAGTGATTGAGGGGATTGGTATTCAATGAGCAAAGGACTTCCCAACAGGCTCTTGAGGGTGCATCCCCATGACTTAGGCCATTGGTGGGGTGGGGGGAATAAGTGATCTACTGAAGCCCAAATTATTGTACTTTTGGCATGCCTATTGATCTAACCAGTTAACCATTACAGAGAAATGTTCTCCGCAGGAGAAACTTCGGCTGTTTAGTTGAAGATAGCTTATAAACAAATGGTTCATCCTAGTTTCAGAATATATGCAGTTAAAAACGAATGCTGCATCATAGTCTCTTTTTTCCAATGAAAAAGGATGACCAGAATATTCCAGACGATGATGTGCTCTCAAGCTGCTTGCCAACCCCTTTCTGTTCATGGAATCCCAAAGTACCAAGGTGACGATTTCCGTTTGGCATCACAATCGCACAAGCCAGGGTGCGCGGCAGAAGTAGATGAATGAGCCCGGGAAAATCGTCAGGACCAAGCATCAACTTAAAGCAACAGAGACCTAGATTCCAACACAGGACAGAATATTCCAAAAAGGTGGAACAAATGTCACCAAAACCACGTCGAATCTCTTCCGGCTTGTCTCTTTATCCAAGACACCAAATCGGATTGAATCACGAACGCGGAAACCCCAGGAACCACGTAAACACGTATGCGCTCAACGTCCATCTCGTGCCACGCCCAGCTCAGGCGCCCGGTTTCCTTGCTCCCCTGGATGCCGGCATTTCCACGAACACGTCCCGGGCAGGAGGAATGGAACACCAAAGAAAATGGCGCTTACAGAGGTAGGCGACGCGCGGAGACTCGGCCTCAATCTGGTTGGCGACGCGGAGGAACGGGCGGATCTCCGAGACGAGCGTCTGCGGCAGCTTCTCGCTATCGAACTGCTGCGCCAGGGGCGGCCCGGGAGCGCCGGCCGCCTCCGCGGCGCCCGACGGGGCGGGGGCCGCCGGAGGCGGCAGCGGCGGCGGCGGCGGGGGCGGGCGCCACTGCCGAGGCACGTACCGCAGCGGCCGGCTGGACGGCCCCACCTCCACGATCTCCGGCTCCATCGCGCGACGCCAGCGCCCGGCGGCCAAGTGCCATCGCCGCTTTTATCGCCGCTCGATCGCTTTCGCTTTCGCCTTCGCCTTCGCCGCTAAGCTTTACCGCTTTTCCAACCCCGGCCGGCGCAGGGCGGAGGTGGGCGCGCGGCTTTTGCTTTTTTGGCGATCTGGTGGATGATGGGCGAGGCTTTTTGGCGAGGAATTATTATTATTACTATTATTATTATTATTATTATTATTATTATTATTATACGGCGCTTCTAAATTGGGAAATTATATTTCAGAGTCTGTTCTATTCAGCTTAACGTCTTACCAGCTTATCGACTTTATCTACGTTTTGAAAAAACATATTATTTGAGTTTTTTAGTCCTTTTTTCACTGTTTTAAAGGTGGGTCCTAACGCTTTAAAAAAGCAAGTTAAACGAAATGGATCCGAATCTCGAGACTACCTCGAGAAGCTCTCGAAATTCAGTCATTTCAGTAGTTCAGCCGTTCAGATCAGCTCAGAAGAACAGGGCCTTAGCTTTGTTATAATCCCAACACCCTGTTCGGGACGACGCTAGAGGCTTAGAGCATCTCTAGCCGACTATCTATAATACTATAGTAGTATGGAGGGGCTGCTGGGAGCCTTTGTAGTGTGGTGTAAATTGTGAAGAAATTTTAGAAGGATGAATAAAGGGAACACTTAATAGTATTTTAGATGGATGATATAGAAAAATTGTTGGTAATGCTCATACCTCATGCATGTAGTAATCGGGGAGAAAGGAGGTCAGAATACGAGGAGGTAAATGCAAACGACTAGTGCTAATATGATAGAGGCGGGTGTTTATTTGCAAAATTGCAAACTCTTAGCTGCGCACCGTAAGATCTGAATCCAATGGCTAGCGTTTCAAGAGTGCATGAGTGCACAGCATGGGGGTGGTGAGTACACATATACGTTGCTTCTTCTAGCTACTGCCTCTTTTCTTCTTTATGTTTTTTTTTCTTCGTCTCTGCTTTGTGGTGCGATGAGTGATGACTGTGCATCGTTCTCTAGCCGTAGGTGGGTAGAGTGCTTTAGGGAGCACTAAACAATGTTGTACTTGGGCTAAGTGATTTGCTTTGCTATCTCGGGGAAAAAGTAATCTACTTTGGAGAAATAATGCGATGTGATCGGGTCATGGCTTGAGTTAGTGCCAATTGCCACATCATGTGCTGCAGGATAACCATGACCATGTTTTACTGAGTTTTGTAGCTAGTGGTAGATTTTCTGTGCTTTCATGCAATTTAGAAAACTAAGTATATACTATTATATGGTACTCCCTCCGTTTTTTTTTATTTGACGCATTTGACTTTTTGGTACGTCTTTGACCATTCGTCTTATTCAAAAATTTAGTGCAAAGATGTAAAAGAATAAGACATATTCAAAGTACCTCTATTGATAAAACAAATCACAACAAAATAAATGATATTTACAAAAATAATTTGAATAAGACGAATGGTCAAATACATGTCAAAAAGTCAAAGGCGTCAAATAAAAAAAAACGGAGGTAGTAATATACAAGGCCAAAATTTGTTAGATCAACGGAATGGATGTCGCATATTCCTCGTATCATAAAATTCCTCAATTTTAAAGACGTGGATACCATCCCACCACAACTATCAGTCCGGTAAAAAAGGAGAATATTAAGCGTGTGCTCTCCATTTTTCATTAATTTTGGTATCTGCTACAGAAAATGATAAAAAAAAACTTAGCAGCTCATACCGTTGAGAAAAAAACTGTAAGGTTCATGTGATTGAGACAAATCCTACTCTTGACCATGGCCAATGTCGTCATCGCCTTCATGCCCCCTCGCCCTAATTAATCATGGTGCCGCTGGCATTGACAATAGCTCCATGGCTTACCCACAACCAAACGCGCTAGGGAGGCGCCCAACGGGCTTCGGACGCGCCTCTTGTCCAACGAACATCATTAGATCTTGAATAAAATTTTGTTATTTTTGTTTCGTCATTGTAAAAAAAATAAAAATCAATAAAAATCAGAAATATTCTCTAATGCATATCCATTCCCACATATATTTTTTATTGATATACAACATTTATACACTAGATTTTTCTTTAGAAAACGTTTATAAAAATGAATATTGGTCATATCGATTCGAAAAAAAATATGTATGGGACCTAAAACTGATTAGAGTATATTTATGGTTTTTTTGAATATTTTTACATAGCAAAATAAAAAATGACCAAGATCTAACGCTGACCGTTGGACGGCGGACAGCGCTAGCCCATCGGATGGAGGAGCGGCAAGTGTTGGCTGTGCATAGTCGGGGTATATAAGGACAGGGTGTCGTGGCAGTGTTCGTTCATGATCTGTTCGTTTATCGAATTATCGTCCTCAAATCCTGAATGCGTGCCTCAATATATTCTTGAGGCTAGCTGTACGCTGCAACGCCTAACCATGCATGAGAGAAAATCGGACTGCATTGTTTGCGATCCATATATATATCCTACGGGGTGCAGCCGTAACCAAGACGTACGTGCACGTTGCACTATGATCCATCTGCATTCTGCAAGGTGCGGCTGGATTCTCATGCGCGCGCACGGCGCACCCTGGCCTGCGCGGTTGCGCGACATCCATGTAATTAACGTTGGCACTTGTTGCATTGTGTTACGACTAGCTACAGCTAGATGATCAATTCACCCATGTTGTTCCTGATGGCAGAGTAAAATGAATTATCCAAATCAGAGTAATATATATCAACATGTGCATGGTTAACTCCTTTTATATTTTCACCCTTACAAAACACACACTAGCAAGCATAGTTACTATTATATTTTGTCCTTGCATATATTATATTGCCCCATGTAAAAAATGTGAAGTATAAATAGATTTTAAACTAATCTAATTAATCCCGTTGAACAGAGAAGAGTGGATGGCTCGTATTAATTTTGATGTACTAAAAATACCGTATTAATTATGGGCTTGCTACATGCACACGCAGATCATGGTGATCTCACATCTCGCGCATGCGCTAGCCACTGATGCACATAAACTATAATGTGATTTCTTCGTGGGATATATATATGTAATGTACGTATTAATTAATTTGCTCCTACGCACTCAGATAAGTCATCGTTGGCGGTTCTTTAGATTAGCGATATGCGTTTGACATTTATAAGCCAGGCACCAGATTTCTCGTCGATCACTCCCAAGGGCACTAGGCAGAATTTTTAAGCTCATCAAGTGCATACAGCAGGGTGAGTAGTGAGTACCATGCATATATCCTGTGGGATCCTGGAGAGACCTGGAGGCACGTCCAGGAAGTTTATCTCTCGATCAGCCCAATGTGTGCTTTTGATCCGGACTTTCCAAGTGCAACCTTCTATAATTAGATTGCAAACTAGTACCATAGAAAATAAAAAATATTAAAAAAATATAGTGCATCATCAGTGGCCAGAGTGAGAGAGAGAGAGGAGGTGAAGAGAAAGAATAACCAAATTGGCAGCGCCAGATCGACCAGTAAGTAAGTTTGGGAGTATTATTTTCTAGCAAAAGAGTGCATGAGTTATGGGTAGGGGCTGCGCGCATGTGCATGGAACTCAAATTAGTGAGATCCAGCTGCAGCGAAGGTACTTATTACGTGCTTGTTGTTACCTGTAAAAACATCCGAGGGGGAATGCGTTACCGTTACCGTTGTTAAACAGGTCACCGCATGACGAACGCATGCATGCTTTTAGGCCTGTAGTTTTCGTGCAGCGCACCCACTGAGTGAACTGATCGACCAGCGGAAAGGTAGAAAAAGCTGCCCAATCAGACCAGCAGGCGATTGAACCACTTTTGCTCCCATCCAGGGACTAGGGATGGATAAAAAAAATCAGGCTCGACGAGCCAACTGAAATCGGCTCGAGCGAGCTTTATTTGAACCGATCTCGAGCTGGGTATCGACAGCTCGATTATATATCAAGCCGAGCTCGAACTGCTCGGTTTCAGCTCGGATGCTCGAATAGCTATTCACTAAGTAATAATTTAAACCCTTAAACGGCTTAGCTGATAGTACTATGGGCCCACCGGTCATTGTTTAGCACTATATTTTTGTGCATTTATAATTATAATTAAGAAACATTATTCGATGTTAACTGTATCATGTTATTGGCTTAGTATTTATCTTTAAGATAGTTGCATTGTCAATGTAAATTAAAAAAGAGACAATTAATGATTTTCGAGCCAAATCGTGCCGATTTCAAGCTTAACCAAGCCAAACCGATCTCGAGTGCGAGGGTTACTCCTAGTTCGATATACATTCGAGCCGAGCCCGTGTCGAGCTCAAACCAAACCGAGCTCAAGCTTAAGCATGTTTAGCTCGTTTAAGATCGGCTCGGGTCCACCCCTACCAGGGACGTGCTTGGTTCCAGCTGGTGTCAGTTTATATAGGCTTGTAGCACGTTAATTACCGACTTAACTGCGGTGAATGGATGTGGTCGTAAGTGAGCTTAGCCTGAGCTAGTATTTGTTCTTCTTTTCTTTCGATGGAAAGTGAAAACTAAAAAGGTGCGTGATTGATACATTCAATTTTTTCGGCCCGTCAAACGAGGAAGTTTCCAGGATGCTGGAGCCATGGAAAGGCTCGGCCCAGCTTGTGCCCGGACGCATCCCAGTCTCCCTGAGGGCCCAAAGCCCAACGAACTCAGGCCTAGCGCGAGCTAGCACAGAACAGAGAAGCATGCTTTGCCTGATTCGACGAGGATTAAATTAAAATCTGATTAATTCCTGCAGGCTGCAGCGCGGCGTATATTAGAGCAGGCAAATGCTCCCACGGAAATATTACTATGAGGGGGACGCGCGCGTCGGGAATCCAAGCTTCAATCCTATCAGGTTGATATCCATCAGACGAAACTTAAATAATGGATTGACTCTCTCACAGTCGTCTAGGTCCCTGTAGGGGTGTCCAGGCGATTTCCTGAACCGTTGGATTGAGATCTAACGGCCCAGATCTCCCCTCCCTCTCTTTTCTCCCCCTCGGCCCCTCCCTCCCCGCGTCTCTCTCTCTCTCTCTCTCTCTCTCTCTCTCTGCATGCCTCCGCTGCTGCCATCTTGGCCACTCACCGCTGGTCGCTCTGCCCCAACTCCCTCTCGCACTCGTGCCACCCTGTCCACCCTAACCCATTTTGCGCCTTGACCCCTGCCACCGCCGTCCCAACCGCCTTCACCCCCTCCCATGGCTTCGGCGGCGACGCCGCTGCCGCCGCCGCCGCCCTCACTCCATCCCCAACCAACCACCAGGCCGCCGCCTCCCCCGGCCATCCCTCTAAGCCCGACAGCACGGAGATCCCCAACCCCGAACCCTAAACCTAACCCAAAAACTCGTGGTGGCTACGGCGGCGGCGGTCGCTGGTGACAAAGAAGAAGGCGACGCGATGGTCGCCGGCGAGGAGGAAGATGTGAAGGTCGCAGGTGCTCTCCCCCCTCTCCCCCTCTCGGTGCCCCCTCCCCCCAAATTGCCTGCGCCAAAAGCAGGGGTGGCAGTCGCCTAGGCGAGTGAATTGCCGTCCAGGCGACTACCAGTAAGCATATCCGCTTAAATAATTACTACTGAAGCTTGCGATGAAACATGACAGTATATTGATGAAACGTAAGAAAAAGTCCAATGAAACATGGTAAAAGACAGATCAAATATGAAATATTTATGGCGAGCACTAGGGTCCGGACGTCCGGACCTGCTGACATTAGCCTGACATCATCGCGTAACCTGCGCGAATACCTACGAAAACCTAGAAAATAACGGTAGAAACCTGATGAACAGTGACAACCTGAGGACAAAACTTGAGATTTCAGAAAGTTTTTTGAGAGTAAGAACCAAGTTTCGATAGTACAAATTTAAGTTTCAGTAGGTAGTATACAAAGTTCCGATGTGCAAAACTTAAGTTTCAACACCAAAAAAGGCGAAGTTTCCGAAAAATCTTGAAAACCCTAGGTTTCGTGCAGCCGAAATCGAGGTTACCACGAGAAAGGTCTGGGTTTCGTCAAGCAGAAATCAAAGTTTCACTTGCGGGATCCGAAAAAAGCTCCGAAACGAAAACCCTAGGTTTCAAAAGTACAAACTCTAGGTTTCGGACGTGCTACCCCCGGGTTTTAGGAGAGTCTCAGGTTTCGAGTGGCAAAAATGGGTTGGGGCTTGTCCCTAACATCTTCCCCAAATCCAGCAGCCCCAACCCTTTCTTCCCCCAAATCCGGCAGCCCAAACCCCAAAGCACGTCGGATCGAACGAAACCCAAGCAAGCCCCAACCCCTTCTTCCCCCCAATCCGGCAACCCCAACCCCAAAGCTCGTCGGATCGAGCGAAAACCAAGCAAGTTGGGGAGGGTACAAGCACGTGGAGCCGCCCGGCACACCTCGGCGATGAGCCTACAGCGGCGAGCGGCGGTGCGTGCCTCGACGACGAGCTCTTACGGCAGCGCGCCACAGCGACGAGCGCCCTCCCGTGCTCCTCGGCGACGAGCTCCAGCGGCGGTGCATCTCGGCGACGAGCCTTCTAGGACGAGGCGGCGGAGGCGCGGCTGGGGGGCAAGGCCCAGGCGGTGAGCTTCCTCACCGAGCAAAGCGCGGGCGCGAGAGACAGAGAGGGGGAGGAGTTCCGCGCGAGATCCAGAGAGGAATGAGCTAGGGAGGAGTCCGGACGGACGGACGTCCTCCCTAAAGTGTTTCCCAATATTTATTGATGAAACATTTGCATATTTACGACTGTTACTTTCACCACTGACAACCAAAATGGCATACGGTTGGTTTTCAGAGAAATTGTTGCATTGCTAAGGCTGTTACTTTCACCACTGACACTACCTCAACCCGTCTGGAGAAGTATTCAATGGTTGTTACGGCAAATCTGAGACATCTCCTTGCTCTTGTCAATAGACAAATGGTATCTATTTCGTACTTTCCAAATTGCCACACTAAGACATGCGGTCGGGGGAAGATGGAGTCTGTTCTTTTTCTTATCATCCATTGTCACCTTGACATTTTATTCATTATAATATCCGCATCAAGTAGATATGTTGGTCCACTCATCTCCTTGCTCATTTGTGGCCCTCGGTATGTCAAGACTATGACTCCTTCGAAGTTTATCAGTGTCTTTACCTTTCGAAGACCTAGTAATAGTACTTCATACTTAGCCTCATTATTTGTTTTCTTAGGGAGGTTTTTTAGGGCGTCTTATTGTTTGTTGTTTGAAACATCGGTCTAGCAGCATACTCTGTTAAATTTTCTTTAGGATTACAAAATGTGTCCCACAACAATTGGAAAAATGCTTAGCCCCAAGTTAAGGTCAAGTCTCTTTCTGAGTCGCTTCTCTCTTTTCCTGCGCGTCACCATTAGGCTGTCTCATCCCGTGCGTCGGCTCATCCCCAACGTCAACACCAGCTCCCCTGACGTCCAGTTGAGCGGCCAGGATCAATACACCGTACGTATTCTTAGTCGTTGTCCTTGCATGTCTATCAAAGGGATATACGTGCGCTGCTTGTGCATGTGTATCTTTCATACGCTTCTGTTTAAGTTAATCATTTATCAGATCTGTTTCATCATTTATCTATAGATTAATATATACCTAAAAGCGATGTTATTTTCATCACTTTGTTCCTAGAGGTTGAGTATAGTAAATATGACGTTGATATTACAATCATATGTCTTTAATTTGGAGGTAATGACGAAGCTTCTTTAAGGCCATATGCCAATTTTTCCATTCACGTATATCTTGTCTTTGGCGCTCGGAGAGATTGGAAAAAATAATACATCGGCTGTTGTTGTTTTTCTCTCTCTCTCTTTTTTTTTTTGAGCAGATGTTTCTTTTTCCTTCGTTCACAAGGACTATGCTTACGACTGAATTGCATACGACCAAATATAATAGCATGCTCCTCCGTGCTTTGGGCTGTGGAACGGAGGCTGGCTATCACTTGCAAAAATTGTTTCATTCTTTCAGATCCATCCGCGTGCTGATCTGTGCGAGACACGACGTCCACGACCACAGGCTTGTGTCCTGCAGGGATATATGGCTGCATAGCTGGCCGTTACCTGAAGGCATCATGTCCGGGCATAGCGTATTTGCGAGGCTTATGCATGACGATCACACGCCATTAGTTAATTGCCTCAATGGCATGCCTCCCCAGAATAGTAGATTGGAAACACAAAATTCAGTCCATGCGATTCAGACGGGAAGTTACGCGACTAATTAGCATGTATATAATGTCGGTGCTTTCATATACTTCAAACGGGGAGTGTGTATATATATACAGCAACGGGCACAGCACCCCGATCGGCTTCGTGCCAATGACTGCAAGTATGTGAGGGTGGTGTTCTTCTCATAAATGCAAAGTAAGATTCAACCAATAGATTCTTAGCGGGATTAAAAGATTCATAGAGGCATCACCGCTCTCTATCTTTTTTATTGTCTTCAATATTCGCGAGCTGATAACATATTGATAAATCTTTTCGATTTTATATGATGCTTATGAGCTGATAATGTACTAAGAAACCTTAATACCGGGTATAGTTCACGAGCTAATAACATATTGAGGAACCTTGTTGCTGGGTGCATATAGTCGAGGGTTCACAAATACATCTAAATTAGACTAACAGGAACCCAATAGATCTAAAAGTAGATAGTTCCAAAGTAGAGGTGGAGTAACAGAGAAACAGAGAATAAATTCAGAGATC
The DNA here is from genome assembly GCA_005191435.1 of Raddia distichophylla. Lineage (NCBI taxonomy): Eukaryota > Viridiplantae > Streptophyta > Magnoliopsida > Poales > Poaceae > Raddia > Raddia distichophylla. The sequence continues at coordinate 385,383 of SPJY01016462.1, forward strand.
GTCTACAATGAGGAGAAGCTATATAGAACTGATTAACGCAAAGAAATACGTACATACATGCAGCACTTACAGGAAGCGCTTCAAATTAACTTTCATGTAAATCAAGCAACATCATGTGTCCTATAGATAAATCAAAGACACAGATCAAGCCATCGTATCTAACAATGGGGCATTTTGCCATGTATATATATATGTATATTATTTATTTGCTACTCTAAATTGCCATGCATATATACATTTGCTCGTATAGATTGCCATGTATGCATGGCTGAATTAATCTTGCTCCTCCTCGGGCATTGGCACGGTGATGGTTACACCGAAAAGCCTGATGCTGCGCGTGCGCGCCGCAGCCGGCGCAGGTCCAGTGCCCGTGTCGTCCCTGACCGGCGCAGCAGCAGGCGGCGCCATGGGCAGCGCAATCAAAAGCTCAGCAACCGGCGGTTCCACGGCGGCCGGCGCCATGGGCAGCGCAAGCGGAAGCTCAACCGGCGTTTCCACGGCGGCCGGCGCAGCACCAGGCGGCACCAGGGACAGCGCAAGCGAAAGCTCATCCGCCGGTTCCACGGCGGCCGGCGCAGCAATGGGCGGCGCCGGCGCCGGCCGCGATCTAGCGGCATGCAGGTTCCTCTTCTTCCACTTGGGCACGATCTTGCCGGGGAAGTGCGCCCTCATGTGACCGCCAAGCTTCTGCCCCGTTGCGAACTCTCGCCCGCACCGCTCCACCTTGCACACATGCTTCTTCTTCGGCCCCGGCAGCTTGCCGCCGCCGCCGCCCTGCTGCTCGGCGGCCCTTCGTTTGTTGGCGTGGCCGGCCTTGTGGCCACCTAGCCCCTGGTAGGTGGCGAACCACGCCCTGCCGTCGCACCCCGGCTCATCGCACACGTACCCCCCAACACGGCCCAGTGCGGCCGCGGCCATGACGGCGGAACGGCGGTCACTGATGGTCCCAACCGACCCGGAAGAGGCCACGGGCGACGGCGGGACACGGCCAGTGACCACCGATTCCTCCGCAACGGCGTCATCCAAGCGGCGGCGCTTACTGGTCTCGTGCTCGTCGTCGCGGCGGGGTTGGAGGCTGTCGTCGCGGGCTTGCCCTGGAACGACAACGGCCTCGCGCTGCTTCTCGATCCCGCGGCCGGTGTCCATGGCTGGCGCCGGGAGTGTCGATCTCGCGAGTTAGGTATAGAGTTGGGCCAGGTGGGATAGGGTAGAGTGTTAGACTGGTGTATGTGACTATGTGTGGTGGGTTTATATAGTGTGGCGGCGTGCGAAACAGGTTGCCGCCTCAACTCTACAACGACGCGCCGTGCTTTGCGCGGACTCTTGAAACCTACGAGTGCTCGACTCGAAGACGGCCTTACTTACGGAGTAGCGGTTGCAAGTGCCCACTAGGCCCATCAGGGTAGGGATGTGTCTAGTGGCGGATCCACCGCCCAGGATGGGTAGCTGTCCGGGCTCCCGTGAATGTAAGTGATTTAGGGTTCATCGTCAAAATAAAAAAAAACTAAATTATATTTATTGAAAAAACATACAAACTATTCCGTCGAATTCGAATCAAATCCGAGATCACACGACAGGGGAAAAACCAAACGAGAGCGAGAGAGAAAGAGGCAGCGGTACCAGACGCGAGGCAGTGCACGGTGACGAGGCAGCGCCAACAAGGCAGCGCACAGCGGCATAGCGGAGAGGCGGTGCCAACGAGGAGGCAACAAGCGAGGAGACGAACAGAGGCGGCGGCCTGGCGGCATCGCAAAAGAGGCGAAGACTAGGAGGCATAGGCAATATGCGAGGCCGAGGAGGACATCGGATTCTGACATGGGCCAGCGAGACCTAGCCCGCCGGTCTGGCGCCCGCCCCGTCCGTTTGTCGGGCTGGCCAAGCCTAGTCCCGACGAAAACAAAAATTAAGGCCGTGTTTATTTCAGCTTAAAGTTGAGTTGAGTTTTACTATATCAAATTTTGTTATTTTTATATGGACTACATGTTGTAGTAATTTGTAGTTCTTCTCAAAATAGAAAAATTATTTTTAAATCATTTGTTAGAATTATTCGACCTCCTTTTGAGAACTCTCAGTTTTTACTATAATAAAACTCAACTTTATTCAACACTGAAACAAACAACGCCTAAATTGTAGTTGGGCTGGACTTGGCCCTTTTTTAAGCCCGATTGGTTGGGCCGAGATGGGCTTGGGCTTGGTCCGGTGGGAGAGGGATTTTTCAAGCTCGGCACGGTTCGGTGCATAGGTCTAGTTTGAGCAACAGCTATGGTGGATAATTTTTTTAAAAACCAGCACAACACCTAAACCAACTAGTTAACATCACCTATAGCCAAAATATAAATATGGTCTCAAAACTTGTCGAGCCACACGTTACACATACACATGCCCATCCTGCTATTGGCTAATTTCCATGATAGCAATTTTATAGCTGCTAAATTACAAGCCTTTAACAATAAGTAACATAACTAATAGTGAAAGTGTAAGAAAGTAATCATATGATTAATTGGATAATCATTGTATTCGCATATTAAGTTGTTTGGTTGGAGGTTAGCTTTGCCTAATTTTGCCACACCATATGTTTAGAGTTTTTAATGGGGCAAGGCAGGATCAGGTCAAGCCACGACTCGACCCAACCCATCCTGTTGGTGATTGGTAAAACGGCCCATCCTGGGACGAGCTTTTGGGCCGGTTCCGTACCAGCCTATCGCACAAGCAGAGGGCCCAAGAAGTCGTTCCCGGCCATACTGACGGAAGCGCCTAACCCGCCAGCGGTTGCCCCGGGCTTGACCAAGTCAAACCCTGCGGCACCACGTACCTCCCGGGCTATCCTTAGCCCGGGAGAAGGTCCCTCGGGTGATCCGCCTAACCGCGAGCAAGCGGCAACAACTACCGTGTCCCACCGCACTTTCTCCGGCCTTAACCGGAACGAACCGTGTCTCCCCAGGAATCCGCAGCCCGGGGGAGAACACGCGGGCAAGCCCATCTTGTCGTTTGCCCCCTTTTGGCAGGCGGCAGATGGTTGTTACGCTACGCGACGCCCCCAACAGGTGGCGCAGAGCTGGCTCGGTCCAGTCAAGGCTACATTAGGGATAAGGGGAAAGTGCTTTCTCCCTAAAGAAGGTTTCCTCCCCGAATAGGCACCTCGAGACAAACACGTGTCCAGTACTAGCCTGACCAGCTTCTTCCTGCAGGCTCAAGACCAGACAGAGCCCTAGAACGAGACAAGGGCCTCACCACTAAAGCAAAGACCGGCGCGGGGGATGTAGCAACTCTAATGCATTTTTATTCAAAAGACTTATTGTGAACATTTATCAAGCCCACATGAAATAATGCACCTAAAGCTATCTATTTAACCAAAAATGGATGCTACATGCATGACATGCATATATATAATTTTCTTAGGTCCAAAAATCAATAAAGTATTTTTCTGAATTTTTACAGAATTTTTACAGCTCATTGCCTATTTTTAACTTATTATTTTAGGGTACCAAATAATGATTTAACCAGAAACTGTAAAAGGAACTAAAAAGGAAAGGGGCCACTCGGGATGGCTGGCTCGGCCGGGCGGCCCAAGCCAAGGCGCGGCCCAAACCGAGGCGCTGCGCGGCGGGAGAGGCGGCACGCGTGAGCTGACGGGTGGGACCCTCTCACGGCCCCACCTGTCGGCGCCATCTGTAGGCAGCAGAAGGGAGGAAAACAGGGGAGCGCTCCCGGCGGCGGCGACTACGGCCACCGGGGTTCGATTGGGCGCGTGGGGAGCAGAATGTGAGCGAGGCGAACAAAATAGGGGTCTAATCATCCCGTGAGGTGGACTGCGCAAGCAGCGCGGCGGTCCGTGGCGGCGGCGACGACGAGCATCGCGGCGGCGACAACGAGCATCGCGGCAGCGACGAAATGTTCGGCCGGGTCCCAATTACTTCGGGGATTAGAATGAGGAGAAGTGGAGGGAGCTACCTTTGAGCTCGCCGGGTCGAAGGGAGCGGCAAGGCGGTGGGACCTCGGCGCCGACGACGCGAGCTTCATGGACGCGCACGGTTCCCACGGCCTCACTTCCCCAGGCGCGAACTCCTCCGGGATGACCTGCGGATCAAGCCCACAATGAGGAGGGAGCAAGGGGCCGGGGCGAGATGGGAAAGGAAAAGGGAATTTTAGCGGAACGGTGAACGGCGGCGCACCAGCTCGGGCAACAAGTGATGCAACGGCGCGAAGCAAAAGAAACGGAGGAGCAGTTCCCATTATATAGGCATGCCCCGCCCGGGGAATTCTAACGCGACGCATAGGGTTGGCCATGCCGGCGTAGACTCCAGCCGGTGGCGTGAAGAGGAGCGTGACGGTGTCACGGGTTGACCGGCCACAAGACGGGAGGGCAGAGAGAGAAGAGGGGTCCGGAAGAGGACGATAGGGACGAGGAATGCGTGGGGGAAAGAGCCATTGAGGCTCCGGGAGAAAGGACGAACAGCGGTGGCGTCTGGCGAACAGGGGCGATGCAGGGGAGAAGAAGGAGAAGGGAGAGAAGGCTGACGAGGCGGGCCCACCTGTCGGTGGCACCATGCTGCGCAGGAGGAAGGGAATGGGCTGCGGCGGACTAGGCCTAGTGCGGCATCGGCCCAACCAGAGAAAAGAGGGGTGAGGGAAAAAGAAAAGGGTGGAGTGGGCCGGCACAGCTGCGGCCCAACCAGAGAGGAAAAGAGGGAAAGGGAAATAAGGGGAAAGAGAAGGAGCGGGCCGGCTTGGGCCGAGGAGAAATAAAATCATTTTGAATTTCTCTGATTTCCATTGGGTTTTCATTCTTAAATAACCTTTTTAAAATACATTAATACTTAGGAAACAATAATTTTGCTCTCCCAAAATTTACTAACACATAAAACAAAATACTATATTTTCCACCAAAGGCATTACTTTAAAATATTTAGAACACAATTTTAATCAAAAGGCCATGCATGAGATGAAGGTTTAATTCCCTTTTCTAATTTAAATACAATGCATGAAATGATGATGTCATGATGCCTATCATGGCCGTTCAACTGGAAGCCGGGGGAGCCAGCGTTGACGTTGGGGACGACGTTGCCGCTGTCGGTGTTGTTGACGATGTTCGGGTTGGTGTTGTTGTCATTGGTGACGCACCAGTGAAGTCATCGTCCCTTTCAGGTTGAATAAGCGCGTGGTGAAGGTGAGCGCAGTCACGCAGTTGTGCTTCTCAAAAACCTTATTCGCCTTACCCAGTGCAAGAGCTCTTGGGTGATCGGTTTCAGAGACATCTGCTCTCCTACTTCTCGGTGCACGCCGATGCACCGGATGGGATAATCTAATGGTGGCTGCACAAAAGAATAGAGAGAGACAACTTAGAAAGAGATTTGACCCTAACTTGGGGCTACGCCTTCTTTGAATTGTTGTGGGGGCATCTTTTGGATGACTCGGGCTGCTTATATAGGGGTTGAGAGAAGATCTCTCCCCAATATGATACTAAACATACCCCTACATTAGATGGGTCTTATGGGCCTTTGAGATTTATTTAGATTATTTTTAAATATATTGGGTCAAGCCCATATATTCTAACATGGGCCACTCTCCATTTGAATATGCAAGACTCCTCTCTATGTTTCCGTTGTGTTTCCGTTGCATAGCATTGATACCGTGGTGTTGATTGAGTTTAGTTCTTATTGTAATAACATACTATTCTCGCTGTTTGGTATAAGACTTTGTTTATTGTGTTGGCTATATACCTCTCTGGATTTAGAGACCGAAATATTTCCATTATCTAAAATAGTATTGATACCATATCTGCTCTGTTATTTGCAGCAAAGGCAAGAGCTTAAACGATAATGTGTATGTGTGTATATTTTTTTTTTTTGGGGGGGGCGGACACGTCCAGTGTTCAGATGGGAACAATAGGAAGCCATATATAAAGATCAAACAACTAAAACAGTTAATGATTAAACATCCAATCATATGCATTAGAGATGGCAATACTACCATCTACATAAATACAGATATGAATATGTTCCAAATATTAATCCACTCCATTTTCATCGTTCCATGCATCAGCAGAGTTGGATACTTTTTATTCCTTTTGAGATCAACAAAGACGAGTTCTTCCATCACTTACAATCAACTATATTTCGGTCCCATTTTGCACGGCTTTGCTTTTCGGTCACTCCTGGCTCTTATGCACAAGAAAAATCCGTGAAATTTATTATCAAAGCACAACCAAACCAAATACTACCTCCGTTTTTTTTTGTTTGATGCATTTGACTTTTTGACACGCCTTTGACCATTCGTCTTATTCGAATTATTTTTGTAAATATCATTTATTTTGTTGTGATTTGTTTTATCAATAGAGGTACTTTAAATATGTCTTATTTTTTTACATCTTTGCACAAAATTTTTGAATAAGACGAATGGTCAAAGACGTACCAAAAAGTCAAAGGCGTCAAATAAAAAAAACGGAGGGAGTACTCGTTATACTCCTCGCTTCTACGTGAATAAGTTATACTGTTCCGTATATAATCTTTGTTCAAAACAGGCCTTGCGAGGTGAGCAGCCCAGGTCAGCATGACAGAGCCGGAACGGAAGAAGTCCACTTTACCCCCTTCAACTATTGCAAAAGTTCAGTTTTTCCTCCTCAACTCTAAAACTAGTCATTAAACCTCTCTCAACTATCAAAACGGTCAAATTACCCCCTTCAGCCAATACCACCATGGTTTTGGATGGCACGTCATCCTAGTCAACATGTTTTTCTACAAAATAAATTCACAAAAATTAATAAATTGTAGAAAATCATAGGAAGCTCAATAAAATCATATAAAAATACCAAAACAAATTTAGAAAAATTTCGTAGAATCCAAATATTCAATAAAAGTATATTGTTTGTATATGTACTTATATGTATTTTTTGTTGAGGAGTGTCTTTTATTGATTTAAAAAATAAAAATTTAGGAAAATTTTGTCTGTAGAAAATAATAAAAATGCAAAAGGTAAGTATGTTATTTTGAATGTTGAATTTAATTTTTAAAATTACAATTAAAAGGTCAAACTAACTTTTAATTTGAATTTAAAAATGCAAATTAAAAGGTAAAGCTAGCTTCCCTATATTTCTCGTAGTTTTCTCCTTTTCCTATAAGCCAGACTTATTTTCCATAAAAGCTCAAACTATTGAATCAATAAAATATATTACAGGACAAATATATTTTTCATATAATTATGCACATAAAATTATAATATTTGGATTCTATACTTTTTTCATAGTTTTAGATATTTTTATTCAATGTTTTTTAATTTTTAAGATTTTCTACAATTTATTTAATTTATTTGAATTTATTTAAAAAATTAGATGCCATGTCATCTAAAACCATAGTGGTTTTTGGTGGAGGGGGTATTTTGAGCGAAATTGATAGTTGAGTGAAATTGGATGCCCGGTTTTATAGTTGAGTGGGCCAAAACTGAACTTTTGCAATGGTTGAGTGGGGCAAAGTGGTCTATTTCCTTTTAAAAAACGGGTATGCCATGCCCCTATGGCCAGGAAGGCCCATGGAGGATCACCCAAACGCACAAACGGATCCACCTCCACCTATCCAGTGGGCCAGCAACGACAGTGTGTTTTCCTCGTCTTGTAGGATATCTTTCTCGTGTGTAACAGTGTGATCTCATAAACCTTGGATAGTAATCCAGTATATGGCCTAAAACGAGAAGAAAATGCTTAAACATATGAATAATGGGATGCTGAAATTGGTCTAACCATTCCTACATTACAGACTGCCAAACCCCTTAATGCAAAGCTCCAAACCACCTTTCAGCGTCAATATCATCCGTTGAATTTTATGCATAGTTCAAAAGGCCAGTTAACTACATCAGCACAGATGACCGTGTCTTGATTTACAGAAAAATTTGATCTTAACGTTGAGATAACCCCGCCAGGAATTCTTTCAGGAAACAATCAATTCAGATAATGAAAGATAGCACAAATGCAATGATACACAAACAATGAAACAAATACAAGGACACCAATACAAGCTAATTCACTTAAGAGATGTAAATATTCTATTGAGTGCCATACTTATACACTAGAGCATACCAAAAATCCCTCACCAAACTAACCTTAAATGCTTCTCAATCTCAGAACATCAAATACACCTCTTTTTTTAAAAAAAAAAACACCAGACACCAAATTTCCTCTTGTGGAGACCAAAAAATGGGGGTCCATTGCAGAATGATGCATAGCCTCCACTTCTGTTACAACTAGCAATTAATGCCTAAGCCTTTGCTTGTCCAGCTTGTACAGCCTGCATCTTCTGTTGCAGCTTGAATATCTGCATGTTACAAATTTGGAAATAAAGAGATATCAGCGCGATCTTCCAAGGATAAAAGATGCAACAGACTTGGTGGTGATTTTGAGTCTGGCATCTACCTCCGCACCTCATGAGTTAATGAAAACTTTTGTGGATAAACAAGACTGTACACGTATAGGTTATTACTTGAAGAATCTTCTGTGGATAATTAGATTATCTGTAAATGTGACTTATATTATGCTCAATTAAAATCTGCGGACACTCGGCTAGCTGTATCAAGATGTTTACACCTTTTTGTGTAGAAATCATAGTCAAGATAAACATACAAACTACCAAATTTTACCCATAATACTTACAGCGTTCACACTTCAACATCTGAGAAATCGGGTCAAGATTCTGATACATGTTAAATTTCCTTTTTAGTCCTCTAATAAGACCTACTAGACTCGTACAGCGGCACAACAGCATAGAAGTGGCTCACCAACAATGTGTTACTTTGTTCCTTATTAAATTGGCAGAATTGAAGGCAGGCTGCCTTGCCCCACCAGCTCGCACTCAGTGTTATCAAGACTCAGGCATGGGTGTCCAATTCTGACACTGATTCAGGTGTCCGATTTGGTAAACTCTAAAAATAGGATCTTGAAATTCGCCAAATATGAATATATTATATCATGAAAACAATAAGACTTTAAAAACGAACTATGAGATGGGTTAATTGGCCAATTTACTTGGACCGACAACCATGGGCCATGGCCCAGCCCAACACTCCACTCCAAACCCTACCAGCTAATGAGCTCACCACCCCGCGCACACACACACACGTGTCCTGGAAACAATGCTTGCAACTGTCAACAAGATTTGATAGTTGGGTGTACCACCACTTGTTCCTTTTAAGAGAAATAAATTCAAACAATTTGGATGATGTTGTGGTTGCTTTAATTTCTGTGTAATGAAATGCCAAGAGTAATGCGATGCAAATAAGGCATTTTCCTGTGTGCTAAATGAAGAATATTGAGGGGGATTCACAAATCAAAATATGAAAAATCAAGCTAACTTATTCATCCCATTAATAAGCAACATGATTTTCATTCAGCAAGCAACAAACTAATTATGTGTCCTTAAAATTCTGTTCCAATCACTGTTGCCCTAGGCAACCGCTATCATGGCCTTACTCCTTAGCCGCCTAGGATTTTTCCCATGTAGGTGACTCCTAGGCCCCACCTATATGGAATTAAGCACTAGGCACCGATCAGCCAGCCAGACTTTAGCCTGATGCGAAGGAGAATATATTTTCGATTCACCAGTTCCATGATACGAATGGAATTAAAAAAAAAACACTATGACATGTTTCACCTCAAAATTCAGTTGATCATAGCTGCCAGAAAATGTTACATCTACAACCTCTGACAATATGTTTGTCTCTTTTTTTTTAGCAGATCTGGCAATATGTTATCATCGAGATTCGAGACGACTATATACAACAATTTCTCCTCTTACATAGCACCTAGATTGCAACAATACTAATGGGAAACCATTTCATAAATTAATTCCACCTCCTCAAAGGATCAAAACATTTGATTGGCATGCCAACTATTATCGTAAATTCACATGTTTCCATTGACTGTAACAAAACAAGTGCTACAAAAGGCAGTGCACAGAGATTTGCCAAAGTTGGGCATCAATGTTCATGTGGCTAACATGGATCTTATTTGGTATACTTGTTTCTACTAGTGCATTCAATTCTATATTCTACAGCACTGAGCTATTCATTTACTAGATTTGTTCATATATACAATGTTTGAAAAATGTACTACACATATGACTAAATAACTTTCAAAATTTTTTATGTTCCCTGAGCCTCACAGGAGTAGACTGTTTACAAAACCAAGAAGTCACATACCAAGACACTAACAAGAATCGAACCAATAATTATGACTATAATAATTCCACAGCATTCAAACAGATTTAGTATTGCCATTGTTCTAGACACAAAATGGTCCTAGCTATTTGGATTAGCAAAAAAAGAGGTTCCATGGAGTACTGCTCTCAATGTGGGTTCAAGAAACATAATATTAAGTACATGTATGTTATTATTTAACCATGAGAAAGAGAACAAATCACACCGTCTGTTTCCCTGAAGCACAATTTTTTTTTTAACTCATGCCTACCAATCTACCATTCTCAACATCAACATGGTACATCAGTTGAATAACTGATGATGGATGTCATTCTACTCACTGTTTCCCCAATAATTTCTTCTTCACTTATTCAACCTCATATGCTCCCTATAACCCTCCATTTCACTACCTCACATCATTATCGCTTATCAACTCTAATCAAGTACGTTGGATGCAATAAACTAATATGCTACAGCATTACCTAAAGGATAAATTTACAAATTGCTGACTGATTTCATAACACTGCAGTTCTAATAGCTCAAAGATGCAGTAGCTTTAGAATCATAAAAATGAAAGAGATGGAGTAGTATATGGCCTAAAATGGCACCAGCCAGTGGCGGACGCAGCACCCCCGCGCCATGGGGCGCTAGCGGGGGCTCAAAAAAAATGGGCTGCTTACCCCAGCAGCGAGTAGGCTTAATTTGGGCCATCTCCCAAAGGCCCGCACCCCCTCCATCCAAGCAAGCAGCAGAGCACCCCCTCCTCAGTCTCGCACTCGCTCCCAGCCTGGCTCCCCTCCCACTCCCACCCTCCCGGCCTCTCAACCCGGCGAGGCGGCGACCCGAACCCTAGCGCTAGGCTGCTAGCGGTAGCGTCTCCGGTCTCCCCGCCTCTCCCCACTGCTGCCCGCCCCCCCCCC
>SPJY01016462.1:396504-544818 GCA_005191435.1 Raddia distichophylla
CCGCCGGCCGTCGCCGGCTCGCCGCTGAGTCCAGAGTCCAGACGTCCAGTCCAATGTGCTGTGCGCACTGTGCAGTAAGAATGCTATTGATTCTGTAATTATAATTGGATTTGGAATTTGGATGCTAATTTGCCATGTAAGATTGTAAGATAATTGGATGCTAAATTGCTAATGCAGTAGTGCTATTATTCATTGTGATTTGTGAATTATTCCACATTTCCACTGTTAATTGGATTCTATATTGCTATTATTTTCACATTTCCACTGCTATTATTCCACATTTCCACTGTCTATTAATAGTCTATTAAAGATTTAGATTTTAGAGTATTAGTATTTTTTTTTATGTGTAGAAGATCTGAAGATGGATAATAAAAGAACTTTGCAAGGCTATTTTAACCCAAGCTCTAGGAACCCTCGAACAAACGAGGGCGCCACTCAACAAAAGAAGCCTTGTGTTGAATTCAATCCCGATGATATAATTGCGGATCCAACATGCCGGCCTCCAATTGATAGCTACCCCATTAGAATTAGAGACGCAGTGAGAAGGGCATATTTGTTGAAGGGTCCAACCCGTCCTATTGGTTATGCTTACCCCAAAAGGGTCCAACTCGTCTTATTGTTTTATTTGGAATGTTTTATCGTGCATATTTAATATTTTCTCATATGTACAATCATCTTACATAATTTATTTTTTCCCTACAGATTTTGTTATTTTGGACAAATTTGGGCAAACTGAGGCATTTTCTTCATTAGAGGTATCATTTTTTGTGAAACTTGTATTGTTTTATCATGTATGGATCATGTTATTAGTATTTTAATGTGTGAATTGATGTTTTGTTGTAAAATTTGTGGTCACATGTTAATTTTCAATGCTCCTAGATGTCATTGTGTCAAAAAAAAAAAATTTAAACCTAGCACCCCCTCTAATTTTGTCCTGCGTACGCCACTGGCACCAGCCACTACTCCCAGTACCGAAAGACACTGTTAGATGTGTTCCACGTATCGCCCTTAAATGGTAGTTCCTACATGATCAAGCAACCCAAACAGAAGCGCTAAGAAAAGAAAAGAAAAAACATACCGATTCCTTCTTGCTGTTCTGCTTCTCCTCTAAGTCCTTCAGTGACCGATCCATCCGCTTCCTGCAAATCAAGCAATCCGCCCCAGACTCATCACAGCACCACGGCAAGGCAAAGCAATCACATCACGAACCAAATCGGCTCAGAGCGACTCACAACTCAGCCGATATGTACTCAATGCGCTTCTTCACGTTGGCCTTCGCCTCCGCGAGGTCTTGCTTCACCAGCACCGGCCCGATCAGCTTGTACACGTTGGCCCCGTCGTTCAGCATCTCCAGCTCCTGCGCACGAACCGCGAGCCCAAAAACCAGAACAAAATCACCAAACCGCGAGGGGGAAGATGAAGAAATCGAGCGAGCGAGCGCGGGGTGGTGTGCCTTGAGGACGAGCTCGTTCTCGCCGACCTGGATGGTGTACTGCTTGCGGACCTGGTGGTTCTTGGAGATGTCTGCGAGGGAACAGCAGGGCCAGGGTTAGGGTTTGGAGGTAGAATTTTTGCTTCCCCTCCTCCAGGGAAGAAGCGCGCGTGCCTTTCTGGATCTTGCTGAGGGCGTTGGCCTGGGACTCGAGGTCCCGCTGCATCTCGCGGACGGCCCCCGTGGTCGACGACGACGACGACGCCATGGCTGCCGCTGCTCCCTCCTACGCCGCAGCCGCTCGCCGCCGTCTTTGGTGTGGGAGTGGGAATCCTTCGCGGGATTGGGCTTTCGGTTTCGTCGGCCTGATTCTCATGAGAATTATTTGGGCCAATCTGAGCTAAAATGGGCTGACATGACCTCCAACGGAATGGGCCATGGTGGATTGTTTTTTCGGCCCATCAAATTTCTTGCCCTGCTGAATGCTTTTCAATCCACCATATAATTTTGTATAAACGAATAAAAATAAATATAAAAAAAATTAATTTCATGAATGCTGCACCAGAGACGAATTTCGTTTGCATTCCAACAATCCAACTAGAAGAAAAAAAAATTTAAAAAAAACAAAAGGATGCCAAGGTTGCAACTTGCAGAGGGTTCCTCTAATCCTCTGCCTCCATGATATGCAAAGATGCGAAGATGACCGGAGAAGCTTGATCAAACTCCTCTATTTAGCGGAATCCACCGCAAATGATTGGATGATTGGATTGGGCATGGAGCCTCCCTCATCCCTCCTCCCTCCTTTGCTAGCATAATACAATCCACAGCAAATGATTGGTTAGCTGGATTGGGCAATGGCAAGTCAAATGGCACCTCCTCCATCACATCCCCCTCTCTCTGTCAAGGAATTCCTTCTCCACATCCTCCATCTTTCCAAACACTTCCACTGTTCATGCCTGCTGCAAGCATGCTTCAAAAGCAATGTGCTTTGCCACACTGATGATAGGGAAGAACAATTGGAAACCCACAGCCATATGTGTGCACGCCTCCCCAACATCTGAATTCCAAAAAGGATGGCTACTGTTTGCATTTGGGCCGTCAAATCTGAGAATCTGAACCACACCAGAAAGGAAGGAAGGAGCGCGATCTTCCCGTCTTTTTCTCTCCTCCCCTGTCTCTCTCACAAAATGCGGCAGGCAGTGGCTTCTTGGCCTCAAAACTCTTTTGGTCTCGACGAGGAGATCTGGAGCCAAACTGGCCTTTCCGCGATTGTTCATAGAAAGATTGTTGCAACCACCATAAGAAATTAATTGTTGAAAATGCTTTGCATCGATCCCCACTTGAACTGACCCTTGGCACCAATAGGAGCTGCCTGTTGTGAACGGCTTGGCGTGAGGCTGGGATGTGCCGGCGATGCCAGCGTGCAGTTAAGGCCATTGGGCTAAAATCTCTTAGATGCACTATGGAATCGAAGTGCAAAGACCGAAAAAGTAGCCTGGGGCCAGAAAATTTCTGTCGGTATTTAAATAAAATTTTGTATTTGAAACGAAAAAAATCTGAAAAATATGGTTTTGATGCATTGAAAATACACAAAACCTAGAGTAGGTTGTATTTAGAGTTTCAAGCTATGGATAGTTTTATTAAATGTGCTAGTCATGTATCCGAGCATTGCAATGGAATTCACAAAAGGATACTTACCCTACCAGTGTGCATAAAAAGCCTCATTTAAAGAATATATTCAATTCCATATCCTATGAATTTAACGTCCAAAATAATTAGGCTACTTTTTTTTATTAAAAAAAGGGTCAGCTGCAATGTCAATGAGGAGGATGTGGCAGTGTCAAGGTCGTACACACACAATGTCGATCAAGGAGTTGACCCCAATGGAGAGAAGGGAGAAGCGGACCCGATCATCTGTCGGGCTCGGGCGGGTTCGGGTCGGGTCTTTCAAAACCCGACCAAAAATTAGCCGACCCGAGCCCAACCCGACCCGACGCACCGGCTCATAAATCCAGGACCGAACCCGACCCAAAACCCGAAAACCTGAGCCCGCATGGCTGATTTTGTAATTTTTTCGGGCCCGAACCCGACCCGACGGTCGGACTTCAAATCGCCCAACCCGACCCGATACATTGGTCGGGCTGGATCAGGTACGTCAGGCTGGGCTACCCATGAGCAGGTCTAGGGTGAAGGCAACCCACATGAGAGAGGAGGATGAGCAATGCCAAAGATGGATTCTGTAAGATAGTATACTATGGGTAAATTTTGTGGCGGTGGAGGGGATATATGGAATATCACATGATTGGTAATTTTAATGGCAGAAGAGAAGAATTTTATGGGGTTTGGGATGCCATATAGTTGGTAATTTTAAATGTTGTAGAAGAGGATTTTATATAAGATATGTATTGAGAAGTGGACATTGCTCAACCGGGTGTGTCCTGAGTGTGGGACATAATTGGTCGGGGGTTTGATCCCCCGCTTCTCACCGGAGGTGAAAAAAGGGAAGAAGACGAGTGCGCAAGGTGCGCACGAAAGCAGAAGAAACAGGGAGCGGTGTAGGAAAAGTGAAAAGGGGAAGAACGGGGCAAGGAAAAGCATGAGCTACGCGAGGTGCGCGCGTGAAAATGCAGGAGAAGCCGGAGCTAAACGCGGGAGTGCACGCTCGTGCATACGGCAACAAAAAAACAATCACCAAAAAATGGAGTGCCGCAGAGGCAAGTGGCCCTAGCTATGTAGATGTAACTAGTAGATGTGTTTACGAATTTATAAGCAGACATGGTTTTCGTTGTATATTTGTTGATGAAATGGAAAATGGGGTTAATTCTCTTTAAAAAAATATAAGATATGTATGAAACGTCATATATATGGTTGGTAATTAATTTTAGTACTTGTTAGTGTTAACAGATAAATATAACGAAAAGAAATCCATTAAGACGAACACGTACACCAGGCTCTATGGATGGCCGGCGGGCGTACGTGTGGATCTCCATTGGTTTATCGTCGTATTCTGAAGCCAATCGATCAAGCCGCAATAGTGAGGCACGCAGAGTGAGTTATCCGATAAACATATATCTCTGCGGTTAGTTATCTTTAATTTGTACTACGTCTCTACATGTAGTATTTGTCTTGCTTGTAACGTTCTACTACAACAAAGGATACATGCAAATAAGTAATGAAGCACATTTTTTTCTGAACCGAAAATGAACCACGTATTAAAGGGCACATAGATTTTTTTTTTAAAAAAAGAAGGATATATGATATGCTTCTGGATCGGCCGATCGGCCAAATACTGTACATCTCATGTGTTATTACAAGATTAAACATGAACGTACTTTATGTCTGATATGAAATATCAAACTAGTTTTACTTGTATGAATTTTTAGTTCTCTTGTCGTGGTTTTATTTGTCTCATCTACTTATTTATTTATCTTTTAAACTTTTGAAACTTTTTTAGGTGATTTCTAGGGTTTGGTATTTTTCGTTCGACTTGTTTTTTTAGATTTTGGATGCATGCTTCTGAGTTTTTTTTTAAAAAAACAAAGTGCGCGCTCTCCTATTTTGAAAACGAATAGAAACAAATTTAAAAATATAAATATATGCCGTAAATAAGACTCCTGAATGTACGGGCAAATTCTAAATCGATCGACGAGTCTGAGAACACACACCATACAATTAATTAGGTGCTTAATTGGTACCTTAGGACCACTGCATGGGAGAATGGGAGACTCCATGGACGCTGAGCCATGCAACTCCTCGAGGCATAAGCTAAGGAATTCTTTCTCACAAAAACAAGAAATTAAAATCCTTTTCCTCTCATATCGTATCGATCCCAAATCTTCATCCATAAAAAATATAAATATATGCTTTTGGGATCGTGTCATTTTCCGCGGCGTTAATGCGTTATCACCTTTCGCAAGTTCCCCTCGAATCGGACACGTCCAGTGTTCAGATGGGAACGGCAGTAACTTACCAACCATGAATCCATGATGCACATATTCCATAGTATGTTATTTTCATGAGGTCTAGTGAAAAAAAAAATGTTTGTAGGCAAACACGAAAAATGACAACCAGAAAAAAAAATAACTCCGATATAGGAGATTATATCATTGTCACAATGCTATGTAAACATTGGCTTGTCCAAATCTTTTTTAGACAAAGGAAGATTTATTGATCTCAGACAATTACATCAAGGAGATACAATCGATCCAAGACCACAACCAGCCTCTGCATAGCTAGGATGCACACAGCCAAAGACTTAAAAAAGAAAAACAACAAGACGAAAACCATCCTGTCGCAGCAAGCTACAACACACAACTAAATCTTCAAAACCGAGCACCACTAAAAACAACACTTAGACTACGAAGAAGGCTCTCCAAAGCAACGCCTCCAAGAAGGGAACGACACAAAAGCATGCCGTCGTTGCCATGGTCCAAGCAGCAAAGATCAGACCATAGGTTTTCACCCTATACAGCAAATTCATCAACTCCAGACAATGCCTTCAACAAGGGAGCGACAACGATGCCGCTATTGCCAGGTATAACCAGCTAAGGTCAGACCTAGAGATTTCTCCCCGGAGTCAACGAACCGGTACCCAAAAGCACCGCCAAACCGAAGTCCCCCAATGTTGCCTCCCCTACAAACCAAACCAGCGCCGCCGAAACGCCCAGTCTTGGCCAACTACAAACGGCCACAAACTTGTTGACAAGCAAACCATCTTCAGATAATCACCCCACAACAACAGAGACGCGAGATAGCCAAAGGACACACGTTTAGAGTTCGCATGAACCATCTGAAGGCGAGATGAGTCGCCCAAATAAGCGAAGCCGCGAGTCGATGCCAAGGAGACCTATGTAACTTGTGCCCAAATATTGGCTTGTCCAAATCTGTATATATCTACTCAAGTACCTTCGTTCTCAAATATCTTTCACCATTGACTTTCATTTGTTTGACTATTCGTCTTTTCTACAAGTATTTGTGCAAATAGATAAACATACAAGGCACACATAAAGTACTTTTGATGACAAATCTTGTGATACTCATTTCACTCTACTTAACTAATTAATTAAATAAATATTGTTGGTCAAAGTTTGAGCAAAAAGTCAACAGTGAAAAATATAAAAAAAAAACAGAGGGGTACATATTAAAAAGAAGATAATTACAAGACAAGGTAAGGAAATCGTAGTAAACATGTAAAATGAGATCATATCAGCGGTTAGCCGTTGTTGTCGAGTTTCCAAACAGAAACTTGATACCGAAAAGGGAACAAAAAAAGGGATAAGTTGAAGGACAAACAAATGATCCGAAAATGCTGATATTGGAAAAAGGAGTGTACCAGGAACATATCATATAAGCTAGATAACACGGAAGAATCATTATCTTAAAAAAGATAACATGAAGGAATCGAATTAGATAAGACCAAGCAAAAGCACGGAATCTAAAAAGGAAAGAAGAGCTCACACTGAAAGAACTCATTGATCCAATTCATTGACGATTAAAAGATCTTACATTTCCAGAACATGCTTTTACGTTATTACCCTTTAGCAATAGATAATTAATACTCACTGCACCAACTTGTTTCCATCTTAATATAAGCATATGCAGAATGTACGTACTTTTATATGTTCCACACAAATTAAAATTAGCGCTTACCTATAGTTAAACAGCGAATAAGCAATCTTATCGATAAACAGGTTGGATATGATATATGAACTATAGCAGACTTTTAAAGGCAAGCAATTAATCAGCATGATCCATGTGTGAATGATACTACCTATGTGACACCATTTTTGTGGTGTTTAAGAATAATGGCAGCATTTGTTTCCACCAGCTCCAATCAGCACGATCCATATATATGAATGACACTTCATATGTGTGTGCCCATTATTTGCTGTGTTTAAGAATAATGGCAGCATTTGTTTCCACCAGCTCATTAAGGATATGAGCTATCTCTCTAACAAGAAGAAAGAGGCCAGGTACGTGCATGCACATGCGTGTAAGGACCGCCACATCATTGCCCTCCACTCTGGCTCACATGGCCATGACTGATAATGCAGATGATATATTCTAACATAACCAAAGATACCCAGACATTCGAGATTACTGGGAAGGGTCTAAAACATTGTTAGTGAGAATCGCTACAATTATCTAGCAAAGCAACCACTCTTAATGTGACAGTAGGACAATCCAGCCCAGCATTTTAGCCACATCCATGCAGCCACATTTCGTGGATGAAGGGGCCAAAATACTCCTCTTCCTTCTCCCAGGGACGCTCGGGCCCCACTCGTCAGCCTCTCTCCTTTCTTCTTCCTCCTTCCTTTCATCCATGAAATGGGGAGAAAAAAAGGCAAGCAATTAATCAGCATGATCCATGTGTGAATGATACTACCTATGTGACACCATTTTTGTGGTGTTTAAGAATAATGGCAGCATTTGTTTCCACCAGCTCCAATCAGCACGATCCATATATATGAATGACACTTCATATGTGCGTGCCGCCCCGAAGTCATTTTTTAAGAAGCTCTCAATTCTCAAACCACGGGAGCGCTCCAGTGGGTAAGCCGACTCGCGTGGCGACTAGGGTTCCCCTGCCGCCGCCGCCGGCCGGCGCCGGGCCAGCCTCACCGGGATCCACCTCTCTGCCCTGTCAGCTCCCCCTAGCCAGCTCAGCGATGCCGTCTAGTTCCCGCAACCCGTCTCCTCCACCGTGCTCCAGTGCCCTCATTGGAAGACCGGGATTTCTTCCGCTTCGCTCCTGCCTGAGATCTTCCGCTAGATCTCTTCCTGCTGCAATTGAATCCATTGAGCGGCGACTCAATCTGAAGGACAAGCCCGCAAATCGCTCGCTTCAGAAGAATGTCAGCTTCTACGAGCCCCCTGAGATCGTGCGCCCCCTTCCGATGTGTCGCCAGTGGCAAGTACCACAGTGCATTTGTTGCCGGATGGACGTCGCTCCTACGCACAGGTACTGCTTGATCCGGCACCTAGGCGCATTTACTCACAAGCTCTTGCAAATGGCAATAACTCTCACCGGTCCCGTATCTACCCCACTTTGAAGAAGAGATGTTTCAAGTGTCTTGCCTCCGACCATTTAATCGCGGAGTGTAGGGACCCAGTTAAATGCAGAGCTTGCGGGCACAGTGGCCATTTTGTTCGCCAGTGCAAGCTTTCCCTTGTTCCCCCGCCCAGAAGCCACCATTCCTCCCGGATGGCGACTCGTCGTGGACATTCCCTTGGTAGTGAGAGGCAGCAGAATCCCTCCAGACTTTTAGATGCCCTCCATGAGAGGCCGTGGCGGTCCTTTAGCTACACGCTATCCACCGACATCATGGCGATCGATCTGTCCATCCTCCAGACGCGCTGTGTTGTGGCAAACCTCCGGACAAGGCGGCGCATCGACCTCGACTCCGTCATCAATGACGCGCGCACGACGTTGGTCGATGCCTCCGGCGAGCACTGGCATGGGGTCTCCATCACCCGCCATTGTCCGGAGGATTTTCTCATTCGCTTCTCCTCCAGAGAAGGCCGTGACGCGGGGCAGAGCGGCCTTTGGTGAGGCGGCACTGGAGCTCAGGCCATGGCTTCCGTACCAAGCTGAAGATCCGAAGCCGTTCCCCTTCAGAGTGCGCCTGTGCCTGGAGAATGTGCCGCTCTTTGCGTGGACGGAGAAGGTCGCCGAAGGCATCCTCGGCAGTTCTTGCGCCATCCAGTGCATTGAAGAGTGCTCAGCCCGCCGTGAGAATACCTCCACTCTCAATGTGTGGGCGTGGACAGACCGTCCTGAAGGAGTGCCGAAGGTCCACTATCTGTCGACGGTGGCCAACCCGACCTCCAGGGGTGTTGCGTCGGCCAAGAAAGCTTCAACCTTCAAAGTCTTGGTGCACTTAGACACCATCGAAGAGCATACTCAACCCTTGGGAAGCGTTAGTCGTCTTAAGCCCCAATGGCGTCTCGGTTTCGTTGATGGCGAAGGCGATGCCGTCAACCCCCATCCCTCGGCTCATCGTTGCAGAGAAGACTCAGATAGCGATGGTGATTCCAGAGCGACGCGCCGTCGGGGGCGCTCTCTCTCTCTCCCGCAACCTCAATGCCGCCTTTCGTCGTTCGGTGTCGACTTTTGGGCGTCTTTCTAAGACTGCGAGGAGGGGAAGCAGCCATGAAAGAGGTGAGCCCAGCCGGCGTCGGCGTCACCTCACTCCCCTCTTGTGGCAGCAAGAACCTGGAGGACGCTGGCCCGTCCACCTCTCATATGGCGCCCACGTCGACTAACACCTCCTCAAGCTGCCCCAGAACCAGCACCTCAAGCTTCGCCAGTGATCCATTCTACTGCACAGGGCCGGCTTGATGCCTCCACTGAAGCGCTGCAAAGCCGGAAGATTGGTCCTCCAGTGGTTGACGCCTTCGTCGAGCTGGGCGTCGGGCTGGGCGCCTGGACCCCCTCCGCCGAACTGGTCGACGAGCTGGGCTCCCGGAGCCCCTCCGTCGAGTTGGGCCGCGGGTCAGCCGAGCTGGGCGCTCGGAGCCACTCCGCCGAGCCGGGCAACGAGCAGGGCGCCCTGGCCCCCTTCGTTGAGGCACCTACTCTGCAGTTCGATGCCCCGGCCGCGTGTCCACCCTTCCCGTTGGACGCGGCCATGTCTGCAGCCCAAGTCTGTGCCGCTGCTTCACCTGCTCTGCTCGCGGTCAACACTGTCCCGTTCGTGCGTGCCGCTGAAGCTGCGCCATCGCCGATGTCTCCATGCAACCAATCCTTGGTCCAACCAGAACTGCAGGTGCAACCCATCCTAGCTTCTCACCCCGACGAACCTCCGGACACTGCTTGCTTCCTTAATGATCTTGCAATGGTGCCTCGCCCTCCAATTCTGCAGGTTTATCAGCGGCGTCGCCTCAAGACTCGCGTTCTGCCGACGCGTCGTAGTGCAAGGCTGGCAGCCAAAGCTAGCTATAAGCTCCCTGTGGAGGCTAAGGCGCGACGCCTGATCATCCAGCGCCTACAACCTTGGTTGAAGGCCAAGGTGAAGCCTTTGGAGGAGTCCAAGGCCTTGAAGGATCTCTTCGACTCGCCCCTGGACCCGGTGGCAATGGAGGCGTTATCCAGCTTGCCCGCCTCCAATTGGCAAGCGGCAGTGCTAGCCCTCTGGAGGCCCCGCCCTCCGCCCATGATTAGGATGATCAGTGGCGACCTGCTGCTGCTGCTTTGTACAGCAGCGATTTTTGGCGTTTGCGACGTGGCACGACGGATGCGCCGGCGGCGACGTTAGCAAATCTCACTTTTACGGATTCCACCCTCCAATTGGCAACGACAGTGTGCAGTCGTCAGCCAGCCGTTCTGCTTAAAACATTGCCAGAGGCTGTCATCTTTTGCTCTTCTTCTGTATCCCCATATGTGGGAGTTGCAGTTGCGAGGTACCATAGACCCGTCATGCTGTACCTTGGCTTCGGAGTACTCGGCTTTTGTATTGTACAAAGACAAGCGAAATTATGAATTTGCTTCTAAATTGTGTTCCCTTCGTCGCCTCCTGTGCGTCCATGATTCAAAATTTACGTCTACTCAATTGGAATGTACGTGGACTTGGCACGCCAGCTCGCAGGAGTGTTCTTCGCAATCTAATCTCCTCCACCCAAGCAAAAATCGTCTGCGTCCAGGAAACCAAGCTATCCAACCTAGACGCAACTCTTCTCACTGAATGTGCCGGTCACCAATTCACCAAAAGTTACGCTTACAAACCTGCAAATGGCTCGCGTGGCGGCTTAATGCTCCTGGTGCATGAAGAGTTCTTCTCCTTAAGTTCCATTTTTGTATCAGAGCATTGCCTCTCCGCCATCATACAACCCCTAACTGAGAGGCAACCCTAGAAGCTTACTGTGGCCTACGGCCCTCAGATAGTCCCCGACAAGTTCCGCTTCCTTAATGAGCTGATTGACCACCAACCAACTGATCATGATCAAAAGTGGCTTGTTCTAGGGGACTTTAACCTCATTTATCAAGCGGCTGACAAAAGCAACTCCAACCTGAACTACACCCTTATGAATGCCTTCCGTGATACGATCAACTTGCTTCACCTTACAGAGCTACCTCTTACTAGAAGACGGTTTACTTGGAGCAATGAACGTCGGCGGCCTACCCTCACCAGAATTGATCGGGCTTTCAGCAATACAAACTGGGAAGCCTCCTGTCCTTGGATGATTCTCCAGGCTCTGCCAACCCTTGTGTCTGATCATACCCCTCTGCTCCTTGCCGATGTAGCGGGGCAAAGGAGAGCTTGTTGCTTCAAGTTTGAAAATTTTTGGTGCCATATCGACGGCCTCTAGGAGGTCATGAAGGGCGCGTGGACGGGTACCATCGTTTCCGCAAACCCTTTCAGAAGGCTTCATATCAAATTGTCCAGGACTGCCAAAGCCTTGTCCCGTTGGGCAAAAAATCAGATTGGGAGTATCAAGATCCAATCGGCAATTGTGGCGGAGCTTATCTTTCTCTTCGACTGCGCAATGGAGTCCCGTAGTCTATCCCCCGAAGAAGTGAATCTAAGACATCTTCTTAAAATTTGCTGTCACGGCCTTGCTACGATGGCAAAGTCCCAAGCCAAGCAAAGAGCAAGGACCCGCTGGATCCGTGCAGGGGATGCGAGCACTAGGTTCTTCCACATCAGGGCCAATAACAGAAGACGAAAAAATCACATTCACTCTCTTGACACCGAGGAGGGAATGATCTCAACCCATGCCGAGAAAGCAGAGGTGTGCAACCGCTTCTTTCGAAATCATTTAGGCTCCTCCCAGAACCACTCAATCTCTCTGTCTTGGGCTCACCTTGGCTGCACTCCCTCAGATCTTTCTGACTTGGAGAGCCCCTTCGAGGAGATGGAGATTAAAAACGCGATCTTCTCCTTGCCTTCAGGAAAAGCCCCAGGCCCAGACGGCTTCTCTGGCCTTTTCTACAAGAGATGCCGGGAGATCATCAAAAGCGACATTTTGGACGCAATCAGACACTTCTACAACCAGGGCTCTAACTCCTTCAATCTGCTCAATTCTGCAAATATCATCTTGCTTCCCAAAAAGAAGGACTACCGGAACCTCTCCGACTATAGACCCATCAGCCTAATCCATAGTGTCAGCAAAATCATCTCAAAAGTCCTTACTAATCGCCTCGCTCCTAAGTTGAATGACTTGGTCTCATCCAGACAAAGTGCATTCATCAAGACGATATCCATCCACGACAACTTCCTTTATGTGCAGAACATCATCAGAGATCTCCAGGCAAGGAAGATCCCTGCCACCTTCCTCAAGCTGGACTTTGCCAAAGCTTTCGATTCTGTCCACTGGGGCTACCTGTTGGAGGTTCTTCAGGCTCTAGGCTTTGGTTTGCGTTGGCGCAATTGGATCTCCACCTTACTGGGAACCTCGACCTCCTCAGTCATGCTCAGTGGTATTCCGACGAGCCTTTCTATCATGCGAAGGGGGTAAGGCAGGGGGATCCCATCGCGCCCATGCTCTTTATCCTGGCAATTGACCCTATCCAGCGCATCTTCAGTTTGGCCATGCAAAAAAGGGATCCTCACTCCGATAAATTGTTGGCCGTTAAATCTCAGGATTTCTCTTTATGCCGATGATGCCGCTATGTTCATCAACCCCTCAGCTGGGGAGCTTCGTTTGGTGGCCAAAATTCTGTCTGTTTTCGGTCAATTCTCTGGCTTGTGTATCAATTTCAGCAAATGTGAGCTCTTTCCAATTAATCGCTCTGAGGTGGATCCGAACTCCTTATTAAAGGCTTTCCCAGGCAAGCTGGCCGAATTCCCTTGCATCTATCTTGGGCTTCCGCTGCATCTGCGGAAGCTTGGCCGCCCTCATTTCCTTCAGCTAGTGGATAAAATTCGTTCTCGG
Organism: Raddia distichophylla; assembly: GCA_005191435.1. NCBI lineage: Eukaryota > Viridiplantae > Streptophyta > Magnoliopsida > Poales > Poaceae > Raddia > Raddia distichophylla. The sequence goes on from SPJY01016462.1 coordinate 409,811, forward strand.
TTACCTGGCTAGAAAGGAAAGCTCCTCTCAAAAGCTGATTGTCTCACATTAATCAACGCGGTCCTCTCGGCAATGCCAACTTACTTCATGACAGCCATACCTTTACCCAAATGGGTGATCCGAAAAATCTACAAAGCCAGGCGCTCCTTCCTTTGGCGTGGAGATGACTCCGTCAGTTCCGGCCATGCCTTGGCGGTGTGACGTCCCAAGGACCTTGGGGGTCTAGGCATCATTGACCTTGAAAGATTCAGTCGCGCCCTTCGCCTTCGTTGGCTATGGCAAGAATGGAACATTCCTACAAAGGCTTGGGTTGGCACCCCCGTCCCTTGCGACCCTTCTGACATCGCCTTGTTTCGGGCTGCAACTAAGGTGGAGGTTAGGGATGGCAACAAGGCTAGTTTCTGGAATGATAACTGGCTTCAAGGGATGGCCCCTCGCTTTTTGGCGCCTAATTTATTTGCTATTGCCAAGCGCAAAAATCAGAATGTCGCGAGCCATCTACACAATGACTTCTGGATCTCCTCCGTTGGCCATCTCCAAACTCCTAGTCAACTTCTTGATTTTATAAGGTTGTGGTCCTTCATTCAGCAGGTGGCTCTTGCCCCATTGCGCACAAATGATAAAATCTTCTGGTCACCTTCCGTTCACCAGTCTTACACAACCCGCTCTGCTTACAGGCTGCAGTTCGCTGGAAGCAATAGTTGGGAATTCCACAAGCTTGTTTGGAAAGCTGACACGGAAAACAAATGTCGTTTCTTTGCCTGGACCCTTGTTCACGGTAAGATCAACACGGCGGAGCTGCTCGCCAAAAAAGGTTGGCCTCACGATCCCACCTGTTGCCTTTGTCAGACAAACCCAGAGACAATCGACCATCTTACATTGTCGTGTCCCTTCTCTAATAGCATTTGGAGACATGTGTTACCAACTCACTTCGCATCCATTCAGCCTCCGGTGGGAAGCCTTTCTAATTGGTGGCTCCAGAATCACCAACGGCTCTGCGCTTCGGAGCGTAAAGCCTTTGGCGGTTTGGTGATTGCAACTGTCTGGAATATTTGGAAGGAACGCAACCGTCGTACTTTTGAAGGGAAGTTCCTCACCATCCCTTTGGTGGTCTCCATTATTAGGGATGAGATTCGTTGTTGGGACCTTTCGGCCAGCCTTGTAAATATGGAGTAGCTTTTTCAGAGTTGCCCTCTGTAAATATTTCCCCTTCTTAATGAAATGACAGTGCGACTGCCCCTTTTCGTTCAAAAAAAAATGTGTGTGCCCATTATTTGCGGTGTTTAAGAATAATGGCAGCATTTGTTTCCACCAGCTCATTAAGGATATGAGCTATCTCTCTAACAAGAAGAAAGAGGCCAGGTACGTGCATGCACATGCGTGTAAGGACCGCCACATCATTGCCCTCCACTCTGGCTCACATGGCCATGACTGATAATGCAGATGATATATTCTAACATAACCAAAGATACCCAGACATTCGAGATTACTGGGAAGGGTCTAAAACATTGTTAGTGAGAATCGCTACAATTATCTAGCAAAGCAACCACTCTTAATGTGACAGTAGGACAATCCAGCCCAGCATTTTAGCCACATCCATGCAGCCACATTTCGTGGATGAAGGGGCCAAAATACTCCTCTTCCTTCTCCCAGGGACGCTCGGGCCCCACTCGTCAGCCTCTCTCCTTTCTTCTTCCTCCTTCCTTTCATCCATGAAATGGGGAGAAAAAACGAGGGGGAAATAAGGGAAAAAGATAAAATACCAAAAATGCCATGGGTTGAAGACCAGTGTCATTTGGTGAATCCAATTTACTGTCAATTTGGCCCAAACACTTCAATTGACTGTAACTCATCGAATTTTCTTTTCAAGTAAGATTAGAACCACCTAGGTTGGCCAAAACCACTTTGACCTACGTGATGAAGCGGATTTTATCTGGCTGTTTCATCTAGGGATAGATTATAAACCTTTTTCATAGACCCAGGGGGTAATCTAAACATTTTTATAGTGAAATTGCTATTATAAAGTTGAAAATTTTGACTAAAAAGAAAATTAGAGTAAAAGAGTATTCTTGACATCCTAGGTACAATATGGACCAATAGCCATGCACATCAATGTAGAATTATACTCATTTCAAAGCATGGAGAGCTTACCGGATAGGGACTTGTATGGTTTGGACTTTTGCCAGGCCCACGAGGAGTAATAATACCCAGATAGCAATTAAATGTTTATGGCCTCATCTCCATCAGAGAAACACGTGCAATTGCCTAATGATGGACAGGTAGCGAATCTAGATAACTAATGCGATTATATCCATACTTTTTAGCTAATAGCACTTTCAAATTCTACATAAGTTCATGTTTTCTTTTTCCAGAAAAGTAAAAGTTGATTCTGCACAGAGCTTCTGACCTATTCCTTATCCCATCCAAATTTAAACAAAATGACAGAAGTACAACACAATTACATGTAATTCAATACCAAGGAATTAATAAAGCAGTTAATACATTCCGAGTTTCCGACTTGTGAGTAGACAAAAAAATCTGAACTTATCAGTCTTACAAAATATGTATACGAAATGAGATGCAATATCAGCGGTTACCGATCAGCACCGTATCATACCATCAAAGCTCACTCCACTTTCCGATGCCAGACAATAATTGTTCTGTATACATCAGCTAGATAATCTTTCCTGACATGTGAGCATCTCCAAGCAACAAAATCATGGCAAAAGTAAATCATGTGCTAATAATTCTGCACATAGACATGAACATCAATTAGTGTACCGGTAAGAAGGATGTTTTTTGGTCTAAATTTGGGGCCATCACAATGCAAGATATGTGGACACCTTTTCAGAACAAGGACTCGCTGATTCAGCAAGCGTACCAAGAAAAAGGACTGAACTTCAAAGAAGATTCTATACAACTAAAACTTTTGGCAAAAATCACAATAATGGAGAGCCAGTCTGTCCACTGTCCAGCCCTCAATGGTCCACCAACCAAAGCTTGATGGCGGTAACCGGTGTGCATCAGAACACGGAGGCTAGGATTAGACATGATAGCCTGATAGGATATCTTGGACAAGTTTATTAACCATTCATCTTCATTAATGAGCTGAGATGACCTAGGGACTGAATCCTCCACATACCACTAAAACAAATCTTATTTGAACCCAACTACCAAGAGAATATACCCAAAGATGATAAGTACCTCCCAGATTACTTCCATAAATGAGACCAATGGTTTCCGCCATGCTGTTCACATTTGCACAAACATGTGGAAGGCAGTGTGCTAATCTGATTCACAAGTAAATATAGCTGTCAAATGAGGTCAGCAGAATAGTGATCACTAATGATGCAATATGCACTCCATTTTTAAAAGTTTTGACTCCAAAACTCATGTGTTATGACTGTTACGTAAATGGAGAAAAGGGGGCATAGAAATTCAGGAATTCATTGTGAATCATATCCACTTCAAAAGAAGGATTGGACGTACAATACACCAGCAGAACAAGTGAACAACTCACACCACAGACTGTTCTTGGTTGGAGTGGATGATACCGGTCCAGGAGGGGTTGTGCACCATAGCAAATGGCTTTTAGAGGAGCCTGGCCAGTGGTGCTTGCTCAACAGTTGGTATGTGCAGAGGTTTCTAACCATGCCGCTTCAGGAGCTCGAACACCAGAAGAATCCAACAAAGCTTACAGAATATTGTGCGATATATTTTTGCCAACTGACCTTATTTAGCCAATAGCTTCCTGCAGAACACACGTGTGAGCCCTGTTGTTTTCCACAAAACACGCGGAGTATCTTGTTTCTTTCCGAAATTCATTCACTTTGACCCTGCTAACCCTGCATGTTCATCATCTGCAGCACGCACATATATATAGAGGAGCCAGCCTCCACACCACTGGCCACTGCATACTGAGTTGAGGGGCCAAGAACAGCAAGCATGACTCAAGCTCATTCAAAATCCTACTTTCATCAGTTATGGGATGGACTTCAGATCAAGAGGAGCAGCCGCAGCTTCTCCATCGAGCTACTTCCATCTCTTGGTGAAACTATAAACCACTCAAACAAGTTGCAGAGGTTCATCATATCACCTTACGATCCCCGTTATAGGTGAGCTTTACACTCCAGTGAGCTTTACACTCCAGTCTTGTTACCTATCATGTTGGAAGTATAAGAGAATACCTGCTGCTGATATGGTTCCCTCTGCTTTGTCTGTGTATCTCAGATCCTGGGAGCTGTTACTTATAGTCCTAGTTATTTACTCCGCATGGATTTGCCCATTTGAACTAGCATTCTTGAGGGACTTGCCCTCTAAGCTTTTGCTAGCTGAAAACATTGTCAATAGCTTCTTTGCGGTTGATATTGCTTTGACATTCTTTGTAGCTTATGTTGACAGCAAAACTCATCTTCTTGTGGATGACCGAAAGAGGATTGTGGTTAGGTTTGTAACTAGCTCATAAATGCTTTCATCTTACTGGCCTCACTGAAAACGGCGAAGTGATTCTGTCCAAACATTAACAGCATATGATCCTCCACAGGTACCTATCCACTTGGTTCATCTTTGATGTATGTTCAACAGCTCCATTTCAACCAATCATTCTTCTGTTTACACATCAGGGGAATGACCTTACTTGCAAGATACTTAATTTGCTTAGGCTCTGGCGTCTTCACCGAGTCAGCTCACTGTTTGCCAGGTTCAAATCTTGTCCACTACCTTCCTATTTGAAGGATGAATGACAAGTGCATCAATGTGACCATCTATCTTTTTACTAGGCTGGAGAAGGACATCCGATTCAATTATTTCTGGACTAGGTGCTCAAAGCTTATTTCTGTAAGTATTTCAGAACAATGAAACTTGCCTTTCTCTGTACAAGTTCAATCTTGCACATTACCTATTTTTTGCCTACAGGAAGAAATGTGCTAATTCTTAGGTGCATAAAATATGTCATGACCAAATGCAGGTTACCCTTTTTGCGGTGCATTGCGCAGGATGCTTCAACTATATGATTGCTGATAGATATCCCAATCCAGATAATACATGGATAGGTGCTGTAATGCCAACTTTCAGATCAGAGAGCCTATGGACCAGATATGTTACAGCTCTTTACTGGTCTATTACAACACTAACAACAACAGGATATGGGGATCTACATGCTGAGAACCCAAGAGAGATGCTATTTGATATCTTCTATATGTTGTTTAATCTGGGCTTGACAGCTTATCTCATTGGCAATATGACCAACCTGGTTGTTCATGGGACCAGTCGCACCCAGAAATTTGTATGTTTCTCAACTTATTAGCACAACTATGTTAACCATTTAGGGGTGTAGAATTTAAATGAAATTTATATGCACTGAGGCACAACAATTTATGTCATACAGGAGAAAATTAGAATTTAGCATGCCATATATCTTATATGATGCCTTTAATTTTTTTCAGTACAAAAATACAAATAACTAAATAAGCAATATTTTGTTTCCATACAACTAAATAATGTCAAAATATTGAGAATAATATAACACTTAGTTGTATCTAATATGGTAGGAAAAACAAGTGTACGGTGGTATACAAAATCATGCTTCTTGGAAATATTTTCCACAGATAATCTATTCACACTATGTCCGTTGCGAATGTTATATTATACAGAAATATCTACAACTAAGAATCCAATAGGACAATACCCTAAGCAGTAAACTCTTTAACATTCAATAAACTGAACTGTCATTAGAACCATTGTTTAGCATAAGTATCCATAATGGGAAGATTAAATTTCACCCAGCTGGATCAGTCTAGTAAGTTCTTACGTAAAATTCCAGAGATAGGATTCCAACCGTACAGCCAGTCAAGGGAAAGAATCAATAGAATCCTATTCTTGCAAGTATGCCACAAGGTATCTAGTTCTTGTATCCCTTCTAATTTCTATGTGACAACAACAATAACAAAGCATCATGTCATTAAAGGTCAACTACACAAATAAAATAACTCGAGCAACTGCACACGACACAGTTTACCACCTCATTAAACAGTCTCTCATTATTATTCCATATGTGCCAATTTATATGTATAACTTTTTGAATGATGCAGAGGGACTCAGTCCAAGCAGCTTCAGAGTTCGCAGCACGAAATCAGCTGCCTGAGAACATAAAGCAGCAAATGCTATCTCATTTCTGCCTACAGTTTAAAACAGAAGGGCTCAACCAGCAGGCCATGTTGAATGGTCTACCAAAAGGAATCCGTTCAAGAATAGCATATACCTTATTCTTTCCAATCGTACGGCAGGCCTACCTCTTCCATGGAGTATCGAACAGTTTCATTGCAGAATTGGTAACGTGATCAATTATTCAATAGTTTTTCCTACAATCTTAAGAAAAAGATATTTCATGCAGTTTGTACTAATTAAATTTATTTTACATTAGGTCATGGAAGTGCAGGCGGAGTATTTTCCACCAAAAGAAGATATAATATTGCAGAATGAAGGGCCAGCAGATATCTACATAATAGTTTCAGGAACAGTGGTCAGTTTAGTATCTCTAATTAAGAACCGACCCAAGCTCTTACAATGTTTTACCAATAAGCTAATTGTTTTCTCTCACCCTTGTTGTAGAATATGCTAACAACAGTAAATGGGAATGAGAAGGTATATATTTCTTCCAATTGCATTGTGGTGATTCTAGATTTCAGTAAGGTTTACATAGATTACTAAAATAGTAGAATTGTTTGAAAGCAGGTATATGTGAAATTTGCAGAGGGAGACATGTTTGGAGAGGTCAGTGCTCTATGTAACATACCCCAGCCATTTACTTGTCGCTCAGCTGAACTGTCACAGCTTTTGAGAGTAAGCAGAACAAGACTTATGGAAATCATTCAAGAACACAGTGATGACAGCAACATTGTAATGAACAATCTATTCCAGGTAGATCTTCGATTTTTTCTAACATGAATACAATGCCGAAAAAGATATACGATGGTTAATATCAGCTAAAAAGACGTTGACAACCTTTTATGCCAATGTATAGAAGCTGAAGCTACAAGAAAGTTTACCTGAAGTGAGTCAACATGATCAAAGAGTCATGAGCAACTATGAGCCATTACATATTCCTCGAGAAGCGTGGCCACTACCAGAGTCATACCTACATTATGCAGAGCAGAAAAGTAAGGAGTCTAGTAAAAAGTTACCAGCATTTAGAGACGATACATATTCAACAAAGTCACTTGAAGCACAAACGATGGTACCACAACAAGAAAACAGTGATAATGAATCAAATTGCAAGCATTGGGCCACACATGGAATGACGGACAAAGATCTTAATAATGTTCAAATAAATTGTGAAACAAAAACAAGTACCAAAGAGCTCTGCATTCAGATAAAAACTGAAGACAGCTGTACAGAAAACAGTTGGCAGACAAAACATGCAACTTTGAAGCTAGGGTCACCCCACAAGATATCCGGAAACATAACAAGGAGCAGAATTTCAGATTACAGTTACATAAAAGCAGCCAGCAAAAGAGTTACAATCCACATATATCCTCAAAAGGCAACACGTTCTGCAGTAAATAATGGGAAGCTTATCATCCTGCCTGGTTCATTGGTGGAGCTTTTCGAAATTGGTGGTGAGTAAACAAGCTTCTAGCTTACAACTATGATTTAGTCACGGGATATGATGATTGATCAGTACCTAGAAGATAGCAGATGTATACTACAATGGCAACGTATTAGATATTGTAATATGCATCTCCTCATCATATATTTCTTAACAATGCAGGTCAGAAGTTTCAAGGTTTTCATCCTTCAAAAGTAGTCAGTCGAGATAATGCTGAAATAGATGACATTGGAGTTATCCAAGATGGTGACCATCTATACCTTCTTGAGATGTAGAAAAATAACAACACATAACAAACTAACCAAACAATTCATAAAGATTAAAGCGCACTGATTTGGCAGAAGTAATGGGTTCGCATCAGGGCTCACAACCGAAGACACAAAGAGGAAGGACAATCAAATAATTTTACAATTTTGTGTTGTTGTACAATAGGTAGGCAGCCTCAATGCAAGCAGTCATGAAGAAGTCATGAAAGCATGTGAGCAAAGCAGTTGCTACATTTTTTTTTATGATAATAACTAATCATAATTTGAAGGTGTGCATCTGTGCATTTCTCCAAAATGTTCATGATTCATGGAAATGCCTTTTACACTTCCACAGCAACTTTGAATGGCATATTGCAGTGAATTCATCGCTAATGTATAACAGTGAGTGATAAAAAGTAAAAACATTTTGATCGTGGAACAGAACTACGTAAAGTAACTAGCACAAAGCATTGAAGTAGAACAGAGTAGGTCCTTCTGAAGTTGTAATAAAGTAAGAGTAACCTGTATAGCCTCGGCTTCCGTCAAAGCTACTACCTTATTTTATGAACAAGTGCAAGCAATTGTTTTTTACATAGCACGAAGCAGCGGTGAGTAGCTAAACTAAAATCTTGGTCCCATTGCCGCAAATCTCAAAATGCATCACAACTTTAACCTATAGAACAAAATCGAGCAAACCTAGGTTCGATCTAGATCGTCATGGTCTGACTTTGTTTAATTTCCAAACAAAAAAGAAATAAGAGTGAAATCTCAACAACGAGCAGTGGCGAAAGCAACCTTGCACACATTGGGGCGTGACCCCTGCCCCAATCCGGCGCCACCCCAACCCCTCGGCTTCTCGGCGAGACGGCGACACCCCCCCTATACGACCACTCCCCGCCATGCTCGCCAGTCGCCACAAGGGAAGTAACGACTGTACGAGTGGAATATGAGTGAGACTCCAGGCTTGGCTTGGCTATTTGGGCCCAATCTCAAGGGCCGTGGCCCGTGGGCCGTCTCTGCTGCACTGTGCATCCCACCTAAACGCAAAGAAAGAAGTTCACATTGCCTCCCTCAACTATTGAAAAAGTTTACTTTTCCTCCCTCTGTGTAAAATGAGTGAGATCTGGCCATCCAATCTTGTATCGAACGGCCACAAATGAGTTGAGGGAGGAAAAATGAACTTCTGCAATAGTTAAGGGAGGTAAATTGGACTTCTTCCAAACGCAAACCTCCATTTATTTACCCAATTCGGCCATTTTTTCTCTCCTATCCCTGCTTTTTTTGTTTTTGCTACGATTATCTTCCGGCCTGAACTGTCTCACTGTGTGGACTGCCCTGCACTTTTCCTACCTATCAGTCTATCACAGAAATTCTTTGGATGGTACACAATCTCTTCTATGGTGAAACTACTTCAACAAGTGTGTGTAAGATATCTAGCATTTGTTCATACAACAGTACCAACTCTTTGCATGCTCCGCAGCAGTAAATTGTATGTTCTGTCAAAGAAAACCCCTATCGTAAATTGCTTAGAGTAGGTAAATCAATCATTTGTTATTGAGGATCCGTCATTAATTCGCTCATATCTACTAATTGTGTCCTTGAGATGCATTTGCTCTGGCTCCTGAAAAAACATTAGATAGACCGGATTAAAGAGATACATTATCTGAAAATTGCAATAGGATTACATTATTCGAGTTTTACGCAACCACGAACGCACCCACTCCCTTTAAATTGTCAATAACTCAACGGTCTCTCATATACTAATTGAGCCCGTTAGATCACTGATCTAGAAGAGAGTAGGGATGACAAAAATACTCATGTATCCAGATATCCAACTCGATGGGTCCAGGTTCAGGTCACACCATAGACCCATGTGTTTCATGTTCGAATCTGGGTCCGGATCCTGAAATATATTTTGTTAAAAAAAAGATAATCCACCCAAATCTCCTATTTCGCTCATCACACAACCAACCCATCGCACACTTACCCACTCATTTTTTTAACCTAGCCTTCCACATCCCTCCCACTCCTTCTCTCCCCCACTCAACCGCCATCATCCCGAGATCTCACTCGTCTCTCATCTCTGTCCTCCCAAAGGTTGGATTCTAAGATATTAACTTGATTGCCATCCTTAGGAGATAAGAGGCTTGGCTCGAGCTTGTGGGAGGCATCATAGTAAGTTTTTTAAAGAATAAAATACACGGGCGGTCCATAAACTATTAGTCGATTCTCATTTAGCTCCCCATTATTTGAAACTGCAGGTTTGGGTCCCTAATCTTTTTAATTGGGTTCACCCCGGTCCAAACTTGCCATGTGGCAGCCCTAGAGCTGACGTGGCGCTGACATGTCTCGTAAATTAGTTTTAAAAGGGGGAAATCATTAAAAAAATCGTAAAAACATGAAAATCATTTTTTAAAAATCATTTAAAAATGAAAATATTAAATTATGGGAAAATTATTTTAAAATGATAAAAAAAATAGGAAAATAGGAAAATCGTTAAAAACATATAGAAAACATCAAAAGAATCGTAAAAATACGAGGAAATCGTTAAAAAATGGGGAAATCAATAAAAACACGAAATATCATTAAAAAACCATAAACATATGAAAATAAAAAATAAAAGAAGCATAAAGACAGTGTGGTCCCCTTTAACCCCTGTATAGTTGTAAGCGCAAGACCTCTAGCATTGTGGCGTATGAGAGCCCTCAAGCACTACTTTTTTTTTTAGTTTTTTATGAATTTTCCTAATTGTTTTATGATTTTCCATTTTTTTTATTTCTGAATTTTTCCATTTTTTTCCTAAATTTTTTAAGTAATTTATGTGACATGGACGACCACGTCAGCACCACGTTAGCTCTAGGGCTGTCACATGGCAGGTTTGGACCGGGATGAACCCACTTAAAAAGATTAGGGAACCAAAACTGCAATTTCAAATAATAGGGACCTGGATGAGAATCGACTAATAGTTTAGGGACCATCCGTGAATTTCACTCTTTTTTAAAATTGTAGTTAAAAGACTTGGACCCTATTCTTGCAATTTCTAATATGTACGCTTCTTAATGAGCCTCTTGTGAGCAAATTAGGGTCTATCTCGGCTCAACTATGTTTTTTATCGGCTATAAAATAAGCTTGGCTTGCGTTTGTTTGTAAATGAGCCAAACCAAACACCGAACCAAGAGCCAAAAGTGATAGCCCTGCATCAAACACAGTTTGGTCTGGCCAGATCAAACACCCCAAAGAGAGATATTTAGAAAATAGTTTTTACAAAGCCTAGACGGACCGTCTTCCACAACAATTTGCCTGGCCTTGAGCCTTTGATATTGCAAATTGTCTAGCCTTGACACAACGCCATTGCTTGGTTCTACTGGACTAGACACGTGTGCCCCCAAATGTTTCCCCTCCTCCCTCCAACAACGACAACGCCGACCACCCCGACCATGATGACGCCATGACCAGATTTGAGATGGTGGAGTCGGCCTCCCCAACCATGACGAAGCAATGGTTGATCTGGATGTCATCATCTGCGTTGGATGTCGTTGTTGCCTCTCCTCGTCTCCTTTCCTCGTCGGATGTCGTTGTCGTCACCGCTCCTCCTCCCCTTCACCACCACATCCTCTTCACCTTGCCGTCATCGCCGTTGAGGGACTGCGCAAAAGCTTTATGATATTCCTTGTCAGAGCCATAGAAATCACCACCATCCACCACGCCGATTCACCGTTGTCGGTAAAGGTGAGGCCTCCTCCTCACTTCCCTTCACCTCTTCATCATTCGCGAGCTCAACGCCTTCCTCAGCGTAGCTTGCTAGCCACTAGAGCACTGTCGTGCCTCCCCTACTGTTGTCGTGACCACCATTCACCATTGCTGGTCCCGCTGCCACCGAAAGTTTTGGGTTGCGCAAACCTCGCCATCACACTCCCCGAGTAAAGGTGATGCCGGTGTTGCCTTTGGTTGACCTTCTCACAGTATCTTTCGCTGCAAGCATTGCCTAACGAGCCACCCCACCACCGCTCCTTCTCCCCTCATCGGACTCTGTTACTATCGTTCCTCTTGCGCCAGATGCCGTCGCCGCTCCTCCTCTCCTCACTAGATTTCGTCATCGTCGTCACTGCCGCCACCCCTCTCCTCGCCAGGGCGATGCTCTAACCGGAGAGATAGATGAGGGGAAGAGGAACATTGATATGTGGGAAGAGGGGGGAAAAGGAAATGATATGTAGGGCCCACAAGAGAATGAGAGTAGGATGATGTGGCCATTCATTGTCTGCGTTGACATGGCAGCCAACTCAGCATCTACGTAGTAAAATCGTCCATGTTGGCGTCCAATCACTAAAACAACTGCCATGTCATGCAAAACCACCCTTAAACAAGAGTTTGACTGGTCAAAGGACTAAAATGGAACGATTTCAAAAGTTCAAAGACCTGTCTCAGTCGGTTGTGACCTCAGGGACTAATTTAGCTCAAGCAGGAAAGTTGAAGTGCTAAGTTGACACTCTTCCTATCTCACCGATGACATATCTCACCACATGCCGTGAAATCATAATTGGATAAAAGGACAATCTGTTTTTTTAGAACGATAGATTTTTTTTAAAGCATTGACTAAGGTCCTGTTCTTTTGAGCTGATCTGAACGGTTGAAATGACTAAACTTTAAGAGCTTCTCGAGGTAGTCTCGAGATTCGGATCCATTTCGTTTGTCTTGCTTTTTAAAGCGTTAGGAGGCACCTTCAAAACAACAAAAAAATGGACTCAAAAAATTCAAATCATATACCTTTTCCGAACGTAGATAAGTCATTAAGCTGTTAAGCTGATAAGCTGAAAAGAATAGGGCCTAAAGCAACCTTTGAAAAAACTATTATAATGCAACACCACCTATTGAGCTAACACCTACTAGAAGCAGTATTAAGATCAACTTGTATCTCTCTCGTATGGATCAAGCATTAATAGAATACGTGGTACAGTGCTTGTGCTAGCATCATGCTATTTTTTTTGCGTTCTAGAAAGTATGTTGTTTATGCTAGTATCAGCTTCTCCACCGTTCTTCTAAGATTTGCCTCCATTGACCACATCTGCAAATCAACAAAAGCATTTGATATGGTCGTGGAGAGTGACTCTACACAGCAAACCACACAAAATTTCACCACAAAAGGACACAGATCCCTGTGGCCTATGAACAGATCGAGAACCACAGGTACCAACCCTATCAAATATGTCGCGAAAGAAATACATTGTGCCACCTATTATCATAGGAGAGCTTATTACAATACTAAAATGTTGCCACAGAGGGCAGGAAAAATAACAAAGCCTAACACCAGAAAATTAGATATGACAAAAAAACCATAAACTTTAAGACAAGAAAAGGATTTTAATTGCGGCCTAACTCAGCTAAGGGCAGAGCCCAGTAGGCCCATGGGGGTGCACAAGCACCAGGGTCCAAAACAATTTTCAACTGGGATTAAATTGTATATTCCTTGTGTGCACCATCTAGCCTTTGGCAGAGAAAGCATATGCACCAGGCTTGGCCAAATTGGCAGAGAAAGCTCCAACCTAGCCCAGCTCACTAGCTTGTTACCCTTTTTCCTTTCTCTAGGGCCCAAGCACACAACTTTCTAGTTTTTTTTGGTATCCATGCCATTATCATGTGTCCCTTTCACGTTTTTGCCATTACAAGGTCAGTATTGTCGTTGATATCATTATAATTTCACATCTATTCCCCAGCTGGCATGAAAATAACATGGGTGCAACAAATTTAAAACTATAATGGCACCGATAACAATATCGAATTTGTAGTGGCAAAAACGCAAAACGAACACATGATAATGACATGAACGGGAAAAAAAAAATCTTTCTACACGGGCCTCATTGCGAGCGCGAGCGCATAGCGTGCTTCCTTGGGTATTTGGGCCAAAGTGCTAAATGCTAAAGCTAATGATGTTCTACTCTATTGGGCCAAAGTGCTTAGTTGGCAAGTTGCTAATCCTTGGACCTTGGGCTAACAACGAAGCAGAGCAGCTTGCTGGGCTTTACGTCTGCACCGCCTACGCCGCCGGAGATCACAGATTTTTTATTTTTTTATATTTCTTTATGCAAAATTATATGTCGGATTGAAATTTAGATACAAATAGGCGCCGGTCGAACTTTCAATTAACGACATGGTAGCTGTCACACTTTGAATGCAGGATAGCTTGGTGAGAACACGGTTGCAGGAGAGAGCTGCGCGATCGTGCATTGAATTAACGATAGGCTCTCGAACTACGTTAACATTTTATACCATATCCAACTTATACGAAACAAATTTTAAAATTCATGTAAAATCCTAAAGAACCCATTTTTGAAACTTTTAATTTTTTATTTTTTTTTGAATTTTGAATTTCGAATTTACACGAAAATTTGTATTTTGAATTTTAAATTTCAAAAATTCAAATTTTTAAAAATGGGTTCTTTATGATTTTACATGAATTTTAAAATTTGTTTCGTGTAAATTGGATATGGTATACCATATCCAATTTACACGAAACAAATTTTAAAATTCATGTAAAATCCTAAAGAACCCATTTTTAAAACTTTGAATTTTTAAAATTCAAAATTTAAAATACAAATTTTCGTGTAAATTCAAAATTCAAAATTTTAAAAATATAAAAATTTCAAAAATGGATTCTTTAGGATTTTACATGAATTTTAAAATTTGTTTCGTGTAAGTTGGATATAGTATGAAATGTTAACAAATATAAGAAGTTCAAACTCTATACACGTTACTATAGTTCGAGAGCCTATCCTCACGATCGCGCAGCTCTCTCCTGCAACCATGTTCTCACCAAGCTATCGTGCATTCAAAGTGCGACAGCTATCCTGTCGTTAATCGAAAGTTTGACCGGCGCCTATTTGTGTCTAAATTTCAATCCGAGGTATAATTTTGCATAAAGGAATAAAAATATATATATATAAAAAAAATAAAACACCTCATAGCCTTGTCGTGCTTGCGCGCCAATGTTCGCCTTTCGCCGGAGATCGCGTATTCGCGTCCTCGCCCACCTCGCCGAGCTACCAGCTACCGCTCGGCGGAATGCCGATATGCTCGGATTCTCTGATAGTTTGATGATCCAAGCGCTACGCTGTACATTCACATCACAGGTTCGTACTGCACTTGTGAGATATGAACAGATGAAATCTTAGTTATTCGTCCAATCACAGAAACAATCTAACTAATTTTTTTTATACTTGATAAATCATGTGAATAATTTTTAAGTGGCAGCGAGTGTTGCGGAAACGCTTCCATTGGGTTCCTTAATTTCATCGAGCTTTTCCAAAAATTTTCAATTATTTTTTTTGGGTGTACATCCTGTCATCCTTCTTCGTTTTGATCCTACTATATTTTTTTATGCTTGGAAATTTATCCGGAGAGGAGGAGCCGGCGGCGGCGCGCGATGGAGCTCTCGGCCGCCTTCGAGGAGCGCGTCCGGCAGATGGAGGACGCCCGCAACCACCGCCTCTCGCTTCTCCACGTATCTCTGATGATCCCTCCCCTCCCCGCGAGAGACCGCACGCCCTAGCGCACCAGCCTCACCGCGCCGCGTCCTCCCCCTCTCGCGCAGGCCGAGAAGGAGCTCCAGGCCGCCAAGTCCCGCCTCCTCGGCGCCAAGGCCGCCGCCTCCCGCCGCCTCGAGCGCCGCCGCCTCCTCCTCGAGCGCCGCGCCGCCGACCTCGCCTCCCGCGCCCTCGCCGCGCGCGCCGACATCGACGCCGCCCGCGCCCGCCGCCTCGCCGTCTCCCGCGACCTCAGGCAAGCAGGCCCGTCCCTCCCTTCCTCTCCATTTCATTGAGTTCAGAACCCCACAGCAGCGTGTTCGAATTTGGCGCGCGCAGCTCTGTGAGGGGCGAGATCGAGGAGTCGGAGCGGAGGGAGGAGGAGTGGGACCGCTTCTACAAGGCCAAGAGGGAGGAGATGGAGGAGTTCCAGGCAATGTCGCAGCGGTTCGAGGCGGAGGCTCGCAACGAAGTGCAGAGGCTGACGGATTTGGTATCTCAAGTAAGGTGCCAATCCTTTGTATCCATAAACTACTATGTGAGTATGTGATGAGCTTATATTGTACTCCATCATCTAGCTTGCTTAGCCTAATTGACTAATTGCTATCTTATCCGTGCCACGCTAACAATGGCAAAGAATTTGGGGGTGAACCTGATGGATTATTTTGTTGGCCTTCCCAATGGACCATTCGCTGCTGTGCCATGTTCTTATGGCATTGTGGGCAGGGCTTTTAATTAGTCTTGGTCACTAGCTAGCAGCTTGTAGTGTGGAAATTGCGCCTTTTGTTGGCCTTCCCAGTGGACCACAGGCCGAGCTGGAAGCTATCTTCGGCCATTAAGTCAACATGTTTCATTTGTCTTGACCACTTCTGTAATCGAGACGGTCTACATCGAAGTAAGTGAGGAATTCTAGCTGTGGTTGCTCCTGACTAGAATTTGGATTTCAAACCTGCATTGGTGTGCCCTGACATTTGCGACTTTCCTTCATGGAGAGAAAAAACTACTTATGAATATGTGATTTGGCCTGTTGATTTATTAGTTTCAATAACAAATGTGGAATAGCATCAAAATGACCATATTGCCAATCTAGTTTTAATTATTGTCACACATATATTACGCTCAGAGTGGAGAAGTGTAGGCCTTTAGCTAAAATTGTTCTTGGATCAGAAGTTCACAGCATACAGAAGATCTGTAAATAAAATTGTCGCATACGTTAAATTGAGCCATGATAGCAGACAGGTTGTGTATAAAGTTTATCTTTCATGCATCTTGGTCAATCCTCTAGCTTTCCACCTCCCTGCCTCTCTCTTTCATCAAGTAACAGTCATTTTACTGGTCATGTTAAGAAAACATTACATGAGGACTCGTGGACCACGGTCTGCACATAACCATTAACTTCACAAGGATCCAAATAACATTAATCGGAGATTTTAAAAGACAACCTGTTCTTGTTGGTAGTAATTTCCCCTTTTTATAAGACATTATTGTTTGGTCCAATTTTTGAGGTCTGCAAATTGCAATACAATATTAATGCATCGGCAGCAAGAAACTTCGCAAAAAAAAAAATATAGCCCAGAAGTCAGGATCTGCTGATCTGAACCAACCAATAGGAAACCATTGTTCAAGATCGCATCAGGGACTTGCAAGTTACAGTTGAATTACTATATGTCCATGCTGTGAACTGTCCATGCTGATGTTGTGACTTGTGAATTCGTATGTGATTGACGGACAGTGACTTCAACTGTGCAGCTAAAATCAACTCTGCAAGAACAGCATGGCAGTGGAATGTACTCGAACAACGCTGAGATTGCTGCAGCAGAGGCCAGGAAGTCTGATCTGAAGGCTAAGTTGGCAAAGCTGGACGAGAGCATGGCTTCAGCCCGCCAGTTCAGAGCACTGCTGCAGCAGCAGCTCCAGAGAGCCTTCGCGTCACACGTCGGGGATCAAAAGAGAGCACAAAACCACAATCTGAACTGAACTTCTGGTAGAATGGAATCCCACTAGCAAAACGAGGGCACCTGCATGGCTGCATCAGCTTGGTTTGGCCATGCATCGGCTGTGTAGATGAAAGAAATTTGAATGTGTATATATGCTGGTATTCATACCTTTTATTTTTGGTAGTGCATTCAAGAACATTAGCTTTCCGATGACTGTATTGGGCTTTACTTAAAGTTTTCATGGAATTATAGAGTGAAAGAAATTAGTATCATTGGTCAGAAGGCTTGTGTCTCTAATGAACAAGCCACGGTAGTACGACTTCCAAATAGATAGCATATTTAACCGCATATGCAACAAGATGTATAGACTAGAAATTTGAAGATCTTTGTGAGGCATCGGCTTTCTTGTATTGTGTTTGTGTATACTAGCTTCCTCTGCTAGTATACGGTTTGGTACTGACGCTGCAAGGGGTGCAGTGTACTCCTCTCATCAATGTGTAGGCCTCGGTTCTTTTTTATTCTCTGTTTTAGTTTAGTTTTTGTTATAGTTTGAAAAATTAATGATATTTAGAAGAAAAAAAGGCTAAACAGGCTATTTAAATATATTTTTAAGATTTTTTTTTGTAAAAAACACTAGAAAATCTTTAAAAAAAATATATCAAAAATTTTCATTGAATAGTTTGTGCAAAATAACAAAATTTCCAAAACAAACAAAAACAACAAGGAATCAAAGAGAATTTCATTATATGTTGGCCAGAGTGGACGCTTTTAGGATTGGTACCTCCCTTCCAACCACTCACAAGGTTGCAACTACTCGTGCATTTGTACCATTTGGTTAAATGTTGCACATGTGAACGATTCTTGCAATGACAGATACAAATTTGTAGTGCGTAGACAAAACGGCGAAATGCAGCTATATTTCGTAAATTGCTATACAAATAAAGACCATATTTGTTGCCAAATTTGACAGTCTCAGGTACATTGCATACTCATTGCAGTCATAGATACACATTTGATACAACTTGTTTAAAATGGAATTTGTACTCAACGCCACAAAAATGGAAAGTAGCAGCATCGGAAATTCCTAAAAGAGGCATAACGAAAAAAATAAAAAAAATGTCAAACCATTCATCATATGTTCCTCGTAAATCTCAAGCATTCTTTTACTAACATTGTGCGCGCCAACTGATCCACCTATATATGTAGAGCCAAATAAAAAACACAATCAACACAGAAAACACAAAATGTTTCGATCTATGCACTCTTTCACTAGCAACTCACACATACAATCCAAGTCATATCCTACACACCTTTGCCCCCAACAAAGTACATTAAAAAAAAGTGCATGTTTCATAAATTATTTTTACTAGCTACACAAAGAGAGACCATCAAGGATGACCCATCTTACTTACCTCGAGCCAAACAACATTACGTGCACAAAAAAGTCACCTAAGATAGCTCACTCTATAGTTATGCTTACCTCTATGATTGAAAACTGCATACCTTGATCTACTTTTCGCCGCACTAAACTCGTGTACACCGTAAGCCCATCCAGACGATCCTGCACATTGAATAGGAAAAAGAAAGAAAGAACTTCGGAAAACCACATATCCCCATCTACTTTCCACCTCATAGAACTCACAGTCTCGTCGCCGCTCATCCATGTGTTCAACCAAAAAGAAAAAAAGAGCATTGGAACCGATAAAAAACACATATATGGCCTACTTTCCACCTCGTAGAACTCGCGTACACTCGTCCACATCATCTAGCATATAGAATAGAAAAAAATATAAAGAAATAGCCTCCAAACCGATCAAAAAAACCAAACGGCCTGTCCTACTCTCAACTTCACTGACGTATACATAACCACTCACACAACAAAAAAAAAAGAGTATCGAAACCGATCGAAAATCACATATCTGGACCTACTTTCCACCTCATAAAACTCGGTACATCCCAATCGCGCAATCCTAGAGATAAAATAGAAAAAAGAAAGAAAGATCTCTCATACCAATCGGAAAAACTGCACATCCGGCGCTACTTTCCACTTCACATTACACGTGTACACCCACCCGCACGACAAAAAATAACATGAAACTGAACCGATTGAGAATCACATATCGGGCCTACTTTCCACCTCTCTAAACCGAAGTACGCCTACCTACACGACCCCACACACTAAACATAGAAATTTCAAAAGAACAAAAAGAAAAAAGTTCAACAAAACCCTAGGAAAAAAAAAAACCAGGCACCCTCTTAACCCAGTTGGGCAGGGCAGGACCGCAGGAGGGGAGGCACCGGCCATCACTCTCCCCACCCACACACACACTGGGGACTGGGCGCAGGCAGCCGCCCTCCTTGCAAACTGCGGCTCTGGCTGTCTGGCACCGAGTTTATTATAGCGACCGCGGCAGAGGCCGGCAGACAGAGCCGCAGTCTCCTCTCCCGCAGAAGCCAGAGAAGCCGCAGCCGCAGCCGCAGCAGCAGCAGCTCTACCCCTATAGCGTGTAGCGTGCGGTGCCCTTCCCTTTTGCTTCCTCCTCCCCCGCTCCCACCCCCACCCCGAGAAAAATCGTTTATTTTTCAAAAAAAAAAGAGGGAGAGAGAAAGAGGAAGAGAGGAGTAATCCCATTCCCACCCCCACCTCCCCTCTCCTCGCTCCCGAGCCCCCAACCGCAACCGCAACGCCACCGCCGCGTACGCCCGCGCCGTATACCGTATGTATCTACGGTGAGCTGCTGCGTCGCGGCGCGACCGCGCAAGGGCTCCCTCTCCTGCGGCGGCGGCGGAGGAGGAGGAGGAGGAGGAGGTGGAGGTGGTAGATCTGGGGCTGGGAGTGGGAGTGGGAGTGGGAGCGGGAGGAGGGAGGGATGGGGAACAAGATTGGGGGGAGGAGGAAGGCGGGGGTGGAGGAGCGGTACACGCGGCCGCAGGGGCTGTACGAGCACAGGGACATCGACCAGAAGAAGCTGCGCAAGCTGATCCTCGAGTCCAAGCTCGCGCCCTGCTACCCCGGCGCCGACGACGCCGCGGGGGCCGACCTCGAGGAGTGCCCCATCTGCTTCCTGGTAACGGAAGGGGGGAGGAGGAGGGGATCTCCCTCCCCCCGGTTCCATTCCCCCCCACCTGCAAAATTTCTGGCGCTCCATTGCTTGTCCGCGCCGTGAACTCCCAGTGCCGTGGCTCGCGGGTGGAATGCGTCTGTGCTTCTGCAAATGCTGCTTGCGGATAGTGTGAGTCCGTTAGGGAGGGTGATGGGTATACACGTGGTTCTAATTGCTGCTCTGGTCACTCGCAGGGGCGGTAATTTTAGTCAACTTTGCCGCGTTTGATGACCTGCCTGTATTAGTGCATTTTGTGAACCAGTGTTGCAAAATGTAGCACAAACCTCAATTTTGTTTTTTATTAATCTCAAAACGCCATAGCATGCATGTCCGTTGTTCAAAATGTGCTTCTACGTGGCCCTGAGGTTGTTATTTTCACCGTATTTTTGATTATTTCTTCATGTTGGTTGGGGACTCTGTTAATCTTTCTTTTTCTGGTGTAATAATTGCTATTCTGGGAGGTATGTGGTGTCATTAATGCAAGAAGTCTACATAGACATTGCATATATTGACTACATTCTATGTTATGTAGGCCTATCTGGTGGTAGTGTTGTGACAGCAATGCATAAAATTTAGTGCTGTTTGGTGCTCCTGGGATGGGAACAGTGCAGACCTTAAAGGAAATTTGGTAACTCAGAAACAAATAATTGGCACAGCTGTTACGAGATGTTGAATGCCTTCCTTTGAATTCGTCTAGGTTCTATAGGGGAGCCATGGTAGTGTATGTATGATCGAGGTGAATAGGTTGATGCTGTTTGAAATTGGGATTGAGAATCTTTCTGCCATTGTAGAGCACTTTGGTCAATTTGGTTGCTCAGAGTATCTTGCTTGATTCTGTTGAATGGATTAGCCGTTTTCCGGGAAACTTTGGTCAATTCTGATTTTGCTTGCATTTACATGGCACTAAGTAGATTTTGCATAGCTACTATATTTCAAATGTAATTATTGTTGCTATAATTGGAACTTTACTACAGTTCTGATGCATTTGGTCATTGGCCTCAAAATCACTTGATGAATTGGGTTTAAGATAAACTTTGTTTTCTAGGACTTTCCAATATTTACCACTTTTAGTATTTCATATTTCTTAAATTGTTTAAAGGAACACTCGGCAGATTAGGGCTGCCACTATGTGATTCCTCCTGTTCTGAAATGCATGTTTTTCTTCATTGTAGTACTACCCAAGCCTTAACCGATCAAAGTGTTGCTCGAAGGGGATATGTACAGGTAATACATCTGTCATAATGCGTGTTACTTGTTAGGGTGCAAATATTCTTACATATGATGTTTGGTCTTTTTTATTGCAGAGTGCTTTCTTCAGATGAAACCAACTCATACCGCTAGGCCTACACAGTATCCTTTATGCCATTTCTAGTTTCATTTCATATTCTTGGTAATCTTTTGGCCTTGTTATGAAATAAACTTGACCAATAAAGATGCCCATTCTGCAAAACTCCTAACTATGCTGTGGAGTATCGTGGTGTGAAGACAAAGGAGGAGAGGAGCATAGAACAATTTGTAAGTCGCTTTCATTTTTTTTCTTCTGTCAAGTTTTGATATATCCCCAGTGTCTATTTAGCATTTCAAAGCCAAATGCATTTTTTACATTTTGTTTGTAAAACATGCTAAAGGAAGAACAAAAGGTCATAGAAGCACAGATGAGGATGCGCCAGCAAGCACTTCAAGACGAAGCAGATAAGATGAAAAGGAAGCAAAGTAGGTGTTCATCTAGCAGAACAATCACTCCAACAACAGAAGTGGAATATCGGGATATTTGCAGCACATCCTTTTCAGGTCTGCACTAGATGCGACTAACAAATATATTTAAATTTTTTATAATGCTAACTTCTCTGTAGCTTAATCTGATCATTTACGGTATGTTCATCTGTTACAGTGCCATCATACCGATGTACTGAGCAAGGAACTGAGTGCTGTTCATCTGAACCTTCCTGCTCTGCCCAAGCTAGTTTGCGGCCTTTCCACTCTAGGCATAATCGGTATGTTATTATGGTCTTGCATTGGTGTGTTATGTTGAACATCATACCTTAGTATGTTACAAAAGTTCTGTCGAATAAGAACTACTCTTAAAATAGGAGAATGAGTAGTATAAATATTAGCTTTGAGATTAAAGATGTAGATGTAACTATTGGAGTATATGTTGATGACAGGCCAAGCTATTATAAGCCATTGACATTTCTGAAAACATCCCTGATTATTCCGCTTCACACTCTGCCCTTTTGTATTTTAGTGACATGCTGACGAGCAATTCTCGCTCTGATCTTCAGCATTTAAGTTAATACAGCAGCCCTTCTAAAAAAATTTAAGGCAGCAGCCGTTCTAAAAAAAAAGTGCCATGACTACAGTTATCATTCTTATGTTTTATGGTTGGTTCCTACAACCATGATCTGTTCCAAATGACACGTATTTAATGTTTTAATTTTGTACATCTATTGACAAGGCATGATATCTGACCAGTTCTTTATGTTGTAATAATGACATTATAAATTTATGTCTTTCTATAGAAAATGCTGAAAGAGGCTAAGCAATGAAATTTGGTTTGAGGTAGAAAAAAGTGGAGAGGAGATTAGATTTTTTTTTTATGGTAATTTCTTGTTTCCTTTATAGCATCAATTTTTGTTGAAAGAGTGTTCCATAGTTGGCCCTAGACCGTAGATGAGTGCGATATCATTTTTTATTTCGTACAAGCAGCAACACTGACAGAGTTTGCACCTCGATTTTAAAATTTGGCAATTGTCTCCTGCATTTTAGTATTTTTCAGGGAATTAAAAATTTATCATGCTTTTCTGATGCCCAAACTGACTTGGTCCTCTCACTTACACCAAGTGAGTGGTTTGTAGCAAATATGCTATATCAGTGCAAACTCCAAAATATATAATATCAAACTACTTGGTGAATGAGTAAAGCCTATCAGCCTATCTCGAGGTTACCTCTTGGTGTGCTAGATTGTGACATATACTGTAACAGAAGGCTGTGTATTTAAGTTGTTGCAAATTTTGAAAAGGTTTCTAGGACATATTTTTTTTCTTGATGTTCCAAAAGTAGGAAGCAACAGCATCTCTTCAGTTTACACATACGATGTCACTGCTAAGTGCTGAAAAGGTTTTTCGATGCTGCTGCAGTGCAGTGCTGGTGCAAAAACTTTATGGTAGAGGGATGCACATTTTTTGTACTGCTGCAGTGCAGTGCTAGTGCAAAACTTTACAGTAGAGGGATGCACAAACCAGAATGAAGTTAGGCCCCAAATGAGTATTTGACCTAAACAAAATATCTTGAACAACCTGAGAATCCTGGTTATTTTTGGAGAAGCTGGTATATCATTGTGCTTCTTGTTCTTGTTCAGGGGATTGCTATGCTGTATTGCTACTTAATTTGTACTAGAACTGAGACCTTTTTTGGAGTGTTTCAACTTCATCTTGCACCGGCAGAACTGCAGAAGCTAGAACTCTACTGAGTGCGACTATAGGTCATTAATATGACCGTAGAAATTAAACCCCTCTCATATTGAAATCCTAAAACTCTTCTGAGTCTTCTCCATCATCTTCTCTGGGAAGCCAGTTTTTTGGAAGATAAATATGAACAAAATAGGCCCTAATTGGTTTTATAGTTTACCTTGTAAAGTTTTTCTTTTACTAAGCATCTGTTGCATTGTAGTCAAGTCAATCGCTTATGCTGTCGAAGATTTGAGACCAAACAGACTTCTAACAACTGTCATAATTTTTTTTTCTGGCATACAGTGATGATAATATTGACATGAATATAGAGGACGTGATGGTTATGGAAGCAATTTGGCGTTCCATTCAGGTGAAGTGAAATTTTTTTCTTAAATGAACATAATAAGAATATGCACAGGGCATGATGTGATTAAAATTATGAATGTTAATTTGTTGTGTCAGGTAGGGATTTTCTAATGAGCTGCAGAAAAAAGAGACTTGTAGTTTGCATAGAATATTAACCTAACTGAATTCACTGGATTTCTAGCTAAAAGGGCATGTTAAAATTACCCCTTTATTGCTGAGAGTTATGTTCAACATTTTACATATTTTGTCGATTGCATGACCATAATCTGCATGACATGCATTTTTTCCCCTATGATAAAGGGGCAATTAATTTGCAGAAAAAACATAGTCACGTCACATTGTTGCATATGTGGATTTACTAGGTCGGTGAGGTCATTTTGTGTTTTCTTTTGATAATTTGTACTTTCATGTGCTAGTACTACATGAATATTTCAAGGTGACTTTCTGAGGGTTTCTAAAAGGGCATGCACATCACGATCTTTTTACAGTGGTCTAGTATCTGGCCATTTATATATGTCGGTACGACTAAACTCAGTTCTATTTGTGTCCTTAATTATTTATGATAATTCCGTATCCTACTGGGCTGCCTTTGCAGTGTCAGATAACCAGTCAGTTAGTGTAAATGTTGAACGGAACTTGCTTTCCGGAAGCTAAGGCCCTGTTCCTGTGGGATATGTGCATATTCTTACGGAATTCCTGCTTCCTAAACAGGCCTTAACTAGTTTAGAAAATAGATAGTAGGGTGTTAAAGGTTGTTCATGATAGTTTCTCAGTAATTTTGTTATCTTGCTATCTGGTTCGACAGTACATTTGAGTAAAAAGGTTTTTAAAACTCACTGACTCAATCCAGTTAGTACTTTAGCACTGATTAGGTACCAGCTGCAATTATAGGCAGGTGGTTGATTAAGTTCAGACGTAGTACTTGACCTGTGTGACTAAAGCTGATGGGCAGTTCTTGACCTGTGTGCTCTGATTTCTTGCATTTGAAAGTGCCAGATTTAGTGCAATGCAAAATGGTTTTGGGGGCATGAACTGGATGGTCTATTTTCTTCATATGTAATGTTACCTCATTTGCCCTTATGACTTTGTGGAGTTCATATGTAATGTTACCTCAATCTCTTCTTCATATGTTATGTAACCTCATTCGCGTTGCTTTTGATTGTGTTTGAAGTAGGCATATGTTTGTTAAGTAGTCAGCTCACCTTGCCTATGAAAATGCAAGTTTTGATTCACACATGCTTTGAATTGATGAAGGAACATGCTTAGTATCTTGTACAACTCCTTTTGAGCTTGAAGTTGTTCTTTAAACTGAATGCAGCCCAAACACATACCCCTTCTACTTTTAATTTTGATATTTACATTATACACAATAAGGTGGACTGGAAATTTCTCAGATCACCTTATAGTACAGAAAAGTTTGCACACCTATCTGTTTCTAATGTGTTGACATTTCTTTCTGAGCAGGAGCAGGGAAGTATAGGAAATCCTGTTTGTGGCAGCTTTATGCCTGTAATTGAGCCACCATCGCGTGAACGCCAGGTGTTTGTTCCAGCTGCTCCTATAGAAGTACCTCATCCTGGTGGATTTTCTTGCGCTGTTGCTGCGTTGTCTGAGCACCAGCCAACAATGATGGATTTCTCTTACATGGCCGGGGGTAGTGCGTTCCCAGTCTTTGACATGCTCCGCCGGCCATGCAACATTGCTGGTGGAAGCATGTGTGCTGTGGAGAGTTCACCAGAGAGCTGGAGCGGGATAGCACCAAGTTGCAGCAGAGAAGTAGTAAGAGAGGAAGGAGAGTGCTCAACCGACCACTGGTCGGAGGGTGCTGAGGCAGGAACAAGCTATGCTGGCTCAGACATCGTGGCAGATGCGGGGGCCATGTCACAGCTGCCTTTCACTGAAAACTTCACCATGGCTCCAAACCACTTCCGTCCGGAGAGCATCGAAGAACAGATGATGTTTTCCATGGCTGTTTCTTTAGCAGATGCTCATGGTAGAACGCACACGCAAGGGTTGACATGGTTGTAACACACTGATTTTTGACGCCTTGCTGCTCTTTGCCCTTGCGCTGTTGTAGGCCCTCTCTCCCCTGCTGCTGCTTCCTTTTTGCCACCCGCGTTTGGCCGTTTTGTTCTTTTTCTTTTTTTTGCATGTGTTGCTTCATGGTTTGATATAGTTCCTGCTATAGCTCTCCATTGTCATTGCTTATATGTATGTAAAATGGAATATGAGGAAATAGAAAAGAAAATGGTTCAAGGTTCTTTCGTAGTGGGATGCCGTGTGTTTTCGCATCGTCAAAGCATATCAGATGTCGCAAGTTGCAGCTAAGCCAGGTGAGGGAGCTGATGTGCATGATCATGGCACGTTCTTTTTAAAGAATAAAAATCTCGTCACCCTTGTGCAGGTAGGCTGCATCTGCTATATTGCTATTGGAGAGATCTGTGTTGCTGACTCGTGTACGTAAAGATTAATCTTGCCCTTTTTAGAATAACTAGAGGGTCTGCCGTTGTCTCTTCTGTTTGCTGCGGCATTCGGATATTATCATGGTAAGATAATGTATTGCGCTTGTGTACATAGAAGTTTGAAATACAGTATTTATTCCATAGCCATCGTGTTGGGCAATGGGCACTTGGGCAGTGAGGTGCTGGCTTGGATGTCCTGCTGGAGTTAGGATGGCGGCGACAGATCAAACGATGGCGAGCTCATCCTTGGCATGCGGCACCAGCGGTGGAAATGGAGATAACGTGAGAAAAGTTTGTATTTAGGGAAGTTAATTCCCTTGTTTGATTGAAGGCATATAGGCAAGTGCAGAAGAGTTTACTACTTGAATAAAAAAGAAAAATTTTCCCACATACTTTCCACTTATGTTTCCCATCCACCAGCAAACGTTCTTAAAAAGGGGGTCAATAGGTTGAAGTGTTTCAGTATTGCAAATAAACTGGGATTATAATCTGAAGAGGAAAAGCGCGGGAGCGTCTCATATTTTCACATTATATAAATTTGAGCTGAAAAGCGGCAAAGAACGGAGCGACAAACCAAAGTTAGTCTGCTGTCAGCGGTGGTTCGCCCGGAGTTTGGAGTCTCCGAGCCGGCTGAAGCTAAAGCGTTGGCGATCTGTTTGGGGAGGGAGTTGGGGAGGAGTCTCGAGCTGGGCGACTATGCCGTTGAATTGGACTGCAGGGCGGTGGTAGAGGCGGTGCGACGGGAGGGAGAGGATAGGGGTAGATGGGGCGATCTAGTCGAAACCATCAAGGCGGTGTGCAAAAGCGGTATGCGATTGGGATTTCTCCCGAGGGCACTGAATGTTACAGCCCACAGACTTGCTAAATGGGGATCTCTTCTTAAGTCAGTCGCGTGCTGGGCCGCAGATTGCCCGATTTGGTTTAAGCTTTGGGGTCTAGAGGCCACTGTAATTCCTGACACTGTTGTAAACAATCTGATCACTTAACGGAAGTTTAAGTCTTCTCTCTCAAAAAAAAAAAAAACCAAAGTCAGTCCTACAACGACACCGATGTCCCCGAGAGAAGAATGGCAAGGACGCAAACGCCATATATCCAGCCATACCCACTGAGCAAGCAAGCAAGCATCATTGTGCGCCCTCCTGGATCCCAGAAACACTCAGATAAAAAGGCCAATTAAGCCTACGTCAAACATGTGGTTGTCGCGCCGATCGTCTCGGCGACCCTCGAAAAAAGGAGTTCACAGCTGAATATAGCCGATCGCCATTCGCCCCAAAGCTGCTCCCAGCTCCCAAGTCCCAACCAGATCGATCGCCCCATCGCCTTTCGGTTTGCATCTTTCCCGGATGGAGCAGCGGCCACGGGAGTGAGGACAACCGAGGGCGGTACGCCCCTACTACTCCATCGATCTATTATTCTCCCCGGGCAGCACGGGACAATCTGAAACGATACAAACAAATGTTACATCGAGTAGGGGCGCCTTGTGTGGAACTCTGGTCCTACTTACCGCTGTCAGCTTGTTAGCCAAGAATAAAGCACGCTAGATTGGTGTTTAGTTTTGACTTATTTTAAAAAGAAAAGGCCCAATGGATTATATAAATTTGAGCGGAAAAGCGCCAAAGAACGGAGTGACAAACCAAAGCCAGTCCTACAACGACACCGATGTCCCTGCGAGAATGGCAAGGACGCAAACGCCATATATCCAGCCATACCCACTGAGCAAGCAAGCAAGCATCATTGTGGCCTCTCCTGGATCCCAGAATCACTCAGATAAAAAGGCCAATTAAGCCTACGTGAAACGTTGTGGTTGTCGCGTCGATCGTCTCGGCGACCCTCGAAAAAAGGAGTTCATAGCTGAATACAGCTGATCGCCATTCGCCCCAAAGCTGCTCCCAGCTCCCAAGTCCCAACCAGATCGATCGCCCCATCGCCTTTCGGTTTGCATCTTTCCCGGATGGAGCAGCGGCCATGGGAGTGAGGACAGCCGAGGGCGGTACGCCCCTACTACTCCATCCATCTATTATTCTCCCCGGGCAGCATGGGACAATCTGAAACGATACAAACAAACGTTACATCGCGTAGGGGCGCCTTGTGTGGAACTCTGGTCCTACTTACCGCTGTCAGCTTGTTAGCCAAGAATAAAGCACGCCAGATTGGTGTTTAGTCTTGACTTATTTTAGAAAGAAAAGGTCCATTCTATATCCTAAATTATGGTTCTTTGTCTACTATTAAACCATGTATTCTATTACACAAAACCTGCAAAAAGATGCAAATAACCCCTGGAGAAGGTTTCGGGGGTAGTTTTATAGCTATGCCACAACGTGGCAATCCAATCAACGTTTTTTTATTTTACAAACCAAAATTAATTTAGGTCCAAGTCATTTCTTCCCTTTCTTTTTCCTTTATTTTTCTCTCTCCCTTTTCCTCAATCATCTAGATGCATATTAGCAGATGGACGGAGAGGAGGGGCACAATGGCAGTGACACCGGCAGAAGGAAGAGAAGCGACAGCCAGAGGTAGAGGCGTGAAGAATGAGGTGGCCAGAGGTGGAGATGGAGGTGTAGTGACGGTAGACCTGATCATCCGCCGGGCTCGGGCGGGTTCGGGTCGGGTTTTTAAAACCCGACCAAAAATTACCCGGCCCGACGCACCGGGTCACAAATCTAGGGTTGAACCCGACCCAAAACCCGAAAACCCGAGCTCACATGGCTGATTTTGCAATTTGTTTCAGGGCCCAACCTGACTCGACGGTCGGGCGTCAAATCGAGGCCTGACCCGATCCGATGCATTGGTGTGGCCGGGTCAGGTCGGGTGTTTTCGGATTGGGTCGGGTCGGGCTACCCATGAGTAGGTCTAAGTGACTGTGCATGATTTGGAGAGAGAAGAGAGAGAAATAGGGAAGTGAATGGATATGCGGCCCGAGCTTGCCACCACCGTACCAACCACCAAATCGAGTAGCGTATCAGCCACCGGGTATACTTGCCGTCGCCTCCCACTGGTGTCACCCTACCTCACATTGGTCTTATCCCTCACACTGACCTCCGTCTCTTGTTCAGCCTGTACACGCCACGCTCCACCACCTGCATCTCCGCAACGAGGACCCCTTCTTCTCCATCCGCCTCCACTCCTCTACGCCGCTCTTGGAGGTCGACATCGACCACTACGTCTGCTACATCGATCAGTTCTGGCACAACACCGCCACCACCAGCGCCAACCAGGCCGAGGCCACACCTACCGCTAGCGGTGATCGCTACATGCGCCTGCAGCGGTGGTGCGAGGTGCGCCGCCATGGACGCGCACGCGCGAGTTGGGAGGGGATGCGGAAGGGAACGATGCAGCAACGTTGGCGGCATATGAGAACAGCCTGGAGGTGGCCCGGCTAATAGAGAATTAGCGTTTAGAATGTCTTATCGACTAATCACTATAATGGTTAGTTGTTATCATCATGATCTGAACAGTTGAACAGTTGAAAATGATTGAATTTCGAGAGCTTTTTAAGGTAGTATCGAAATTCAGATCTATTTCGTTTGATTTGCTTTTCAAAGCGTTAGAACTCACCTTCGAGACATCGAAAAAGCAAAATAAAAGCCTCTAAACATATATATTTTCAAATCGTAGATAACCCGTTAAGCTGT
Organism: Raddia distichophylla; assembly: GCA_005191435.1. NCBI lineage: Eukaryota > Viridiplantae > Streptophyta > Magnoliopsida > Poales > Poaceae > Raddia > Raddia distichophylla. Next base: position 440,129 of record SPJY01016462.1, read on the forward strand.
TAAGTCGTTAAGTCTAAGGCTATGTTCTTTTGAGCCGATCTGAACGGATGAACGACTGAAATGACTGAACTTCGAGAGTTTTTTGAGATAGTCTCGAGATTCGGATACATTTCGTTTGACTTGTTTTTTAAAGCGTTAAAACCCACCTTCAAAACAACGAAAAAACAGACTCAAAAAACTCAAAGCATATGTGTTTTCAAAACGTAGATAAGCCGTTAAGCTGTTAAGACGTTAAGCTGAAAAGAACTGGGCCTAAAACTCCATTGTTGCTTAGATTTACGCATGCATCTCAAGATGCCTGATATTAGCCCTGCAGAGCTTTTAGACTAGAGCAGGTCGTGTCGAGCACTCGAGCGAGAGTGGGAGAGAGACCACACTACAGTACTACTGTCCTGGCCTCTTCGTTCTTCAATCTGGCGTAAACAGCAAGGGTCAACGGCACGAGTCGCCTATCACACGCAGCTTAATTAGGTGGTCTAATCAAAGCCCATGAGCCATTCGGGGGAATCTTTGTCAATTATGCCTTGTTGACCCCATCAGTGTCACTCGTGGACCAAAGAATTTAATACGGTTAATTTCACCTCGAACAAGTCCGGCTCCGGCCCCACTCGGCCAGAAAATTGCTATATGTACTTGTTCCCGTGCTGTCCTGTCTGTCGCTCTTTTGGAAAAATTAGGAATTGCTATGCTATGTCAATGAGCTCAGACAGTTAGTTGCCTGACGAATTTATTTGTATATCTGGAGTAATTTCTTTGTCAAAAAATTGGTTATTTAACCCTACCATTGACAAGTTTGTTCGCTCTTCTTCTATGAAATAATGAAATTGTATATGGAACTGCTTTAGTGCCGGATGTTTGATATTTATGGCACCCACTCAACTAATAATCATAGAAAACAACAAAAAAAACCCATGCCAAAAAATATAGAAATTAAACAAAATATCAAAGCAGAATTATCCTAAAAACTTATCAGTAAGATTTCTATCTAAAACAACAGTTAATGAACAAAAAATTGAACAATTAATGCAAACATATCTATATAAGTTTTTCAATACGAAAAGACTAAATTCCTACTATCAAAATAAGGCCTTGTTCTTTTTAGCGTTACGTATCGTTGCGTATTACTATAGCAATTTTTTTTTTATGTAGTCTATATGTTGTGATTTTGTTACACCCACTGGCAACACCGCGGCGGCAGTGTTACTCCAGTAACTTCCGTTTATCCCTCCGTGCAAAAAGTGTGATATAACCCTCCGCTCGTGCGGGGGAGAGGTGATTTGTTTGGGCGCAAGTGAACAGCTCTGAGTAGGACGCTCGGGGGCTCCGGGACCCCTCCGGTTGAAGTGGAGAAGGCAAACGCGCGGCGCGCGACGGAGTTAGGCCCGCCCTATGTTGCATCCCGAGCTTCGACAATGATCTGAGCTAGAAGGGACATCGAGCTTGGCTCGCTCCCCACGGTGGGCCCGGGGCTACTGTCGGTACACAAGGTACCGGGGTGCCCTCTCCACCTCCTCCAGGGGTAGAAGCCTGGGTCTGGTTCAGAGTGGACTGGCGAGCATGCGGGCCCCATCGCTCGGAACTGGACCCCGAGGCATAGCACTCTTAGCAGGCTTGGGCGCCCAGGTCCCTGCGCCGGCTGAAGTGGAGAAGGCAAACGCGCGCCGCGCGACGGAGTTAGGCCCGCCCTGGGTTGCATCCGAGCTTCGGGGACATCGAGCTTGGCTTGCTCCCCAGGGCGGGCCCGGGGCTACTGTCGGTACACAAGGTACCGGGGTGCCCTCTCCACCTCCTCCAGGGGGTAGAAGCCTGGGTCTGGTTCCAAGTTGACTGGCAAGCATGCGGGCCCATCGCTCAGAACTGGACCCCGAGGCATAGCACTCTCGGCAGGCTTGGGCACCCAGGTCCCTGCGCTGGGAGATCGTCCAAGACACGCGGCGCCAGGCGATCACCGCGCCGGCCAGGCCGCGTGGCAGTTCGACGGGCGATCAGGGCCAGCTCTGTATCGTCGACCACGTGAGCAGCTGGCAGGGCTGGCGGGACTCCGGGCCCCACCTGCCACCGATAGGACGCGACGAGGAGCGGGACTCGAGGCAAGGTAGCGGGGCGTGCGTAGCAGGAGGCTACGACTACACGACATTTAATGTATACATGCCAGTACAACGAACGTGGAATGGGCCAGATGTACCCCTTTTCTCTCTCCCCGGCGGTTCGGGCTCACCCACATGATATAAGGGGACCAACCCACCGTGGGAGGGGTCTTCGGCTCTCTTCCCATCTCATTCATGCTCAATACACACATAGAGCTAGAGCTCAAGCAGAAGTAGGGCTATTACCCACCTCGAGGCCCGAACCTGAGTATATCGCCTGTGTTCATGTTGTTCTTGGGGTTTCGAGGGCGGATCGAAGTATGGCAGCACACACCCCACCACCGAACCTCTAAATCTATCGGTCTAGCGACAAAATCGCCGACAGATTACATTGCTGATTTTCTAGAAAAACGGTTACAAAAATTTAAATATTTTTAAGCTAGAATATTTTGTTATCCAAAGTTACTTTTATCTCGTTCAATCATCTTACTTTGGGTGCAATATTTTCATTTGCCGCATCCTGCATGGTTTGGAAGACAAAGCTTATGAAAATTTCATACTCTTAAAAAAGAGCCATTTCCCACATTTATATGTTATGAACTGTCCCTAGCTATCTTATACTATTTTCAAACGTACTACGAAAAAACTATTTTTCAAGAAAATGTTTTTTGACCAACATTAATCTGGGTAAGCAAAGCAATTCCTGGGTGCTACCAGCTTGACTGGAGAGCTTGTCCTCACTTCTCGTTAGATCGCGCCTTAGCCGTACCGTCGATCTCCCGATCGGACGGCCAATAAAGGCCCTGCAGCTCCCCCTGGTCCTGTCCTGTTCCTGGAGCAGGCGCCGGAGGAAGCCAAGCAAAAGCAGAAAAGGGCGTTCACGCGCACCGTCACACACACACACACACCCCGATCGAGCAGAAGGCAGAGCACAGTAGCCAAGCAACCACTGAGCAAGCTGCAAGCCCCAGTCTCAGTACACCATCACCAGTTCACCACCTCCACCGCTCCACCGCCGCCGCTGCCGCCGCGGGGTTTTTGCTCCGGCCGCCGCGGAAGCGCACCCTCCAGGCCTCGATCCCCGCCCGCCGGCCGGGACTGCCGCCCCGCCTGCTCCCCGCAGCTTGAGATCCGCCGCCCGGAGCGGCATTTCTTTGTCTCGGTAAACCCTAGCCTCGGTTGATTTCGCGCCGGCGAGGGGGGAGAAAAAAACGGGTCTTTGCTGCGCCGGCGCCCTGCTGGGGGCGCGCGCCGTCGCTGGTGGAATCCATCCGCGGGGTTCTTCCGCGGAGGCCCGTGTCGGTGCTCCTGCGGGGGGAGATTTCTGGCCGCGCGAATGGGATCTGGGAGGCTGTACGATTCTCATTTTGAGCGTGATAGAGCTGGGCGCCGAGTGAGAAAAATCTTCTCGCTTTTTTTTTGGAGGCGTGAGAGAACTATTTTGAGCTGGCTTTCTTCAATGGGCGCCCGTTGCTTTGAGGGCATTTCACGAGCTGTAGTTTATTGTTTTCGATGCCTGTCCCGCAATCGTAAGCTGTTACACCATTAGGTGAACCGTGCCAGAGATTTCTCTGCAATCTAGAGTATTTCGCTGGGAATACAGATGGAATATTTTGATAAGAGTGTGGACGCACTTCAGGAACCATTTCCGTTATTTCCCGCCCCAAATCTGTTGAATGGACATATTGATTTTGTTTTTGTCGGTCTCCATGCCGTTTTAGGTAGTCTAATTTACTGGATAATTTGGGATATCGCATTATTAAGGCGGACAGCCCTTCAATCTTGTTTTTCTTGTGGTTAGTATTCTCATGTAGTTAACCATTTAGGGAAACCGTTTGTTTCTATTAACAGTGCTGACTGTAGTATTATGGTATAGCTGTGTAGAGTGTATAATCTTATATTTTCATCATCTACTTTAGGGTTTGAACCTTGGAAGTTAAGGTTCTGTTTGGCCGAGCTTCAGAATATGTGCTTATAATAAGCTGAAGTCATGAAAAATAAGTCAGCTCTTCTGGAGATTACTATATAGGTTAAGGAAACTTTGTACTACAAACCCCAAATAAGCTTAAACCTGTGGGGGTGAGCTTCTAGTGCGTATAAAATGAAGCCCCAAATAAGCTGAAGCCTGTGGGAGTCAGCTTGTAGGGCATGTAGAATGAAACCCCATTCAGTGATTGATTTTTCTGACTACCTTTCACTTTTATGACAGTAGAAACTGTAAGCTTATGTTTTTGAATGTTATTTCCTGTAGGTCAATCAACAATTTGGAATGATTTTCATAGCTAAAGCAAAGATCTTTCGGAGTTGGATAATAGTATTTTGTTAAGGACATGCTCCAACCAAGGGAAGCCGATGTGCCTGTACTCTTTATTGTCTTTGTCGTGCTTCCTGTGATAGCTTATTTTCTTCTTGGGAGATGGCATGATGCCGTAAGTAAGAAGGCAAGGGTAAGCGTGCTTGCCCAGCGAGCGGCAGAAGAAGCCTTTAAAGTGGAAACAATGGTGTGCCCAGATGTTATATTGCCAGGGCCTTCTTTGAGACCCATGCCTTATTTGAGGCCCGCACCTTCTTTAAGACCCGAATACCATGAGTGTGCTACTTGCCATGGCCCGGCCAAAACCCGCTGCTCCAGATGCAAGTCTGTTAGATACTGGTAAGATTCAGTCTGGCTATCAAGTTCTCACTATTAATTATAGTCAATTTATTCATTCAGAGAATCCATACCGGCATGTGCTTCTTTCAAATTAAAACATCTGATTTTCCTTTTTTTTTAAAAAAAAAATGGTTTGTTTGCTTATCTTGAGTTAAAATGGTTCATTTGTTTATCTTGAGTTACCTCATCTCCACATTGGATCATGGACATGATTAGCAGAGGCAGCACAATTAATGACATGGATTTTTCTGTAAGACATAATATGATTCTATTCGTTTTGATTGATTAGTCAATTTGTTCTTGTGTTTGTGCCCTGATCCCTGACTTCTTTTCATGGCATGGCCTCTCGAATGGATGAGAACATAATATTTTTTTTTTGTGCCATCCTGTCACGGACACTTTATAATTCCACTTGAATGTTCTACAGCTCTGGAAAGTGTCAAATAATACACTGGAGGCAAGGACATAAGGAAACATGCCAACAATGGCATGGCAGCAATGCTAGCAGCTCTAATGGACTGTCTCCCACTGAGAATTCTGAACAGATGCCGTTCTTGAGTAGCTTGAATTCACCTCTTCCATGGGGTGACGTTCACCCGCATGACATGAATTTTGATACTGTATCAGAGCCATCCTTTGTTACTGCTGATAGCTATAACCTCGATACCGATCCATTTCCAACAGACACAGGCAACATGATTAAATCAAACCAAAATCTTCATACAAGTGAAAATGGTGCTGCTGTTTCACCTTGTGAAAAGAAGAATTACAGTGTTGATGAAGAAACTCACTCTTCTGAGACTTTATCAGGAAATAAGGTAACTTGGCCAAGACCTTACAATTCAATTTTTGGATTATTTTTTGAATCATTACCATGCGCTTTCAGGTTTCAAACAACAGTTTTGGTAGTTCAGATGAAAAGAGTGGCAACCATGATGTGACATACTCTCTCAAAAGTAAGGTACAACAACCAAATAGTTGTGCTCCGGAAACAAGAAAGCGGTCCAAAGCAAGCATCACAGTTTATGAACCTGATGTCGGTGTCTATTTAACTTCTGATATGATCAGCTCTTGTGAGGGGCCATATGCTTCTGCCCCGGAGTCACTACAGAGGAATAATTCATCTGGAAAAACTGGGAAAGGAAACATGATGCATAAGAAGCCACCATATCCATCAGGTAAGGTGGCTCCATCACAAAAATCACAGGAGGTGTCAACATCCTATCAATCTGATGGCTACGAAAAGAATCATTATAACAAAAATGAACAAAGTTAGTATATAATTTCCTCTTATAAATAGGCTCTCATTATCTATTGGTGCCTTATTTAATCATCTTATCTCATGTATCTGCTGCATTGTGCAGGATCTACCAAACCAGGTCTTTCAACAAGCAACAATTTACAAGGATGCAATGGAACCTCAAAATTTGGATCATCTAAGGTTGAAGTGTTGAAGAGGCCCTCGAAATTTCTCAAAACTAGCCTGGTTGGGTTAATAAATGATAATAAGCGTAGTAAGGTTTGAAATCATCTATGACAAATCTTATTTTGTAATTACTTTGTAGTTTCTGTATGAAAAGAATGATGGCTTCACTTGTAAATTGGAATTTCAGGTACTGTTTCCGTATGAAGACCTTGTTAAATTTTTTCAGTATGAAGTACAGGGAATCTCTCCTAGAGGTCTTTTCAATTGTGGCAATAGGTATCCTTTCTCTTTTCAATTGTGGCAATAGGTATTCTTTCTTTTGTAAAATTGCTGTGCTGACTTAAATTGTTCTTGGTTTTTTAATGCACTTTTGTCAAGATGACCAACTTGGCTACTTATTATATCTTTCATAATGATAGCCTAAAAATCTTAAAAGGAGGGAGGAGATTGAATTTCAAATAGCAGACGTGTCACAATTACAATTTCATAGATTAGCTGTTTCGAAAATAAATAGTGCTAGCTAAATTAGATGACAAATAAGGTGCAAATAGAATTAAATCCTGTTTGTTGCACAACTAATTTAAACAAAAGAATTCCTACCGTACCAAGAATAGTAGTGAAAGTATCATTTTAAATATGATGTACTTTCTTAATTTGTTCAAGTAAACTGATTTTGAAATACTATTTGTATCTCCTTTTTTTTGCAGCTGCTATGCTAATGCAGTTCTACAATGTCTGATGTGCACAAAACCCCTGATGATCTACCTGCTTCTGAGATTGCACTCTAAAGACTGTAAACTATATCCTCACCAATTTTTTTTTTCATTCAATACAATTGTCTGTTCTTTCTTTCTGTAACTCTGTTAGCTTGACTTTGATTACCAATTTCATTTAGGTTGCTCAAAGAATTGGTGCCTTATGTGTGAACTTGAACAATATGCTTCAACTTTACGAGAATGTGGTGGACCCTTGTCTCCAAGTAGGATCCTGTCTAATCTAAGGAATATTGGATGTCGCTTGGGTGGTGGTAGTCAAGAAGATGCTCATGAATTTTTAAGGTCCTGTAACTGTTACATGCTTGGATTTAGTTCATGTTTATAGATGGCTGCTATTGTTCAGCTTGTTCTGAGGATATGGTAGCTTTATCACAATGTGTGAGTAATCATTTGAAAACTCTCAAAACATACATTCCATAGCCAGGAAAAACAACACAATCATGTACCCTAAATATTCAAGAGGATTATAATGAGTCCTTTTCTTAGATCCCAACCATCTTCTATATTTTCACTTTATAAAAAGTAGGCTGGGGAAAAAGAATTTGGAAAGAAAATACATAATAATTTGTGTTGAAATCTGACAAAACTACTTGTTTTCTGTTGATTAATTATTTATATTTAGTTTATAATGTATTAACATGCCTCAATTTGAATACCACCAGGCACCTTGTGATGTCTATGCAAGCTGCCTGCTTGGATGGACTGGGCGGTGAGAAGCAAGTAGAACCGAGCTTGCAGGAAACTACACTAATACAGCAGATGTTTGGTGGCCGTCTTAAATCTAAGGTAAATTGATAGTTTGGCGATTTATTAGGGGTGAAATTTCTAATACTTTTAGGAGTACTACTTTATTTATTAGAAGCTTAATTTGACATTTTTATTTCTTGTGAATTTGTTTTTCGCATATGTAAAAGATGCAATTTTGTCACTAGTTTTCATGCCAACTCTCTTGCTAGTTGGTGATGCATTTTATTCATCTATCACACTAACTGATTTAGTTAATGAACCAAGGTTAAATGCCTAAGATGCTATCACGAGTCTGAAAGATATGAGAATATAATGGATCTTACTTTGGAGATTCATGGCTGGGTTGAGTCCTTGCAAGATGCTTTGACCCAATTCACTGCTCCTGAAGATTTAGATGGGGAGAATATGTATAAATGTGGCAGGTATTGTGGTAACTGTCAATCATGTATGCATCATTTTGATTGGGCCACAGCATACTAAAGCCTCCTAAATCTTTACTGCAGGTGTTCTGCTTATGTCAAAGCTAGAAAACAGCTTAGTGTACATGAGGTTCCAAACATATTAACAGTAGTTCTGAAAAGATTCCAGGTATTATTGTATTTCAGCAGCATTGATCTGTTCCCAATAAATGTTTTGCGCAACATGTTTGGAAGCATTTGTTCACACTTGTGTTGTGCGAGCTATACATTTATCTTTAGTTGCGATTTTTTTTCTTGAGATGAATATGTTGTAATAGAATTTCATCATGTTTCTTCACCTTATTTCGAATTGCAACCAAACCCCTCTAAGAAAATGTAATGACACTTTTTGGGCAATTTTCCAAGCATGTGATTCGCTGATAGGATCACTTGATATGACTTTGTAGTTGTTTGCTCCCCCACCTACTTTACAATCACATAGTTTCTGTCTTTTCTATATGAAGAAACTAATTGAGTTTTTTCATGCTCCAGTCAGGGAAGTATGGCAAGATCAACAAATGTGTAACATTTCCTGATATGTTGGACATGGTTCCTTTTGTGACTGGAGCTGGCGACAACCCTCCTCTTTACTTCTTATATGCTGTGGTTGTACACGTGGATACAGAAAACGCATCATTCTCTGGGCATTATATATCGTATGTCAAAGATATGCAGGGTACGTGGTTGAGAATTGATGACTCTGAGGTATGTGTTACAAAAATGTAAAAAATTGTCATACCGAAAATGTATTTGTGTTGCTTTCTGAAGTTACCCCAATCTCATGGAATCACATAGGTTTATTTTATTGTAAAACAAGCATATCATGAGATTAGATGTCCAATGAATCAACATGCTCCTTTTCACATGAGTACTGATGCAATTTTGGTGTTAAGACTTGTTTTTTTTTTCCTTAATGCCATACTGACAAGTTATTTTGGACACATAGAACCACATAGGTGTTATTTATTAGGAAGAACCTGATTTTTCAACCTTGAACACAACCTTTAAAAACCGCCTTTTTCCAGCCTGCAGCTTTAAAAACACAACCTTTAACCATCAAAACCGCCTAAAAAACAGTCCTCAATGGTAGTTTTGCCCCATGGTGGCCTTCACATGGATCCTGTCCGATGTTGTGTTGAGGGTTGTGTGTTAGTCGATTTTGGTTTTCTTAGAGTTGTGTTTTACATGGTTTTGGAGTTGTGGGTGGAAATTCAGACTCTGGCTATATTTAAAGGCTGGAAAATAGATTTCTTTCCCACATTTATTACACACCGAATATATTACGAGATTAAATGTTCAATGGATCATACTATGTTCTATTTCCTCTAATGGTTGTGGTGCTTATTAAGCTTTATTATGAGTTAATGTCTGTTTGCATCGAAGTGCTTTGCGATGAAAACAAAATTACTTTAAAATCTGTCAGCATATGATGCCCTTTTTCGTAGGAGGTTGTTATGAGCTCATTTACATGTAGCGGGAAAAACAAAATTTGATAATTGTATGAGATGATATGGTAGTATGGTACTTTGTGTTATTGTATGTAGGTCAAGGTTGTATCACTTAATCAAGTTACATGAAGGATGAAAAACAAAATTTGAGAAATGTATGAGCTGATGTGGTACTTTGTGTTATTGTATGTAGGTCCAAGTTGTATCAGTGAATCAAGTTATGTCAGAAGGCGCATATATGCTATTCTACCTGAGGTACATCCAACCTGTGATATGTGCACATCTAAATTGTCAGTTCAAATTATCCCCGAGTATGCAGAAGTCTCATATTTATTAAACCTTATTCAGATCTTTTCCTCGCCCGCCAAGAATATACATTGAAAAGGGTCTGTTGCCTGTTCCAACATCGGCAAAGCGTCATTCATCAAAATCCTCTAAGGGCTCTAAACAAGAGCAGAAGCAGACAGAACTACCTTTCTCTTCCAATGATCAAGCATATGGTATTTATGATTTTAGACCAGATGGGGATGGGTATAGGCAAGATCAGCATTCTGAGTTGCGGTCCAGAAACTTCTATCATATGGATGATGCTTTTGCAGACTCAGTTAGCACAGACTTCTCTGAAGCTACATCAAGTGAATGGTCGCTGTTTACCAGCTCGGATGAATCCTCATTTACTACTGAAAGCACTAGGGATTCATTCAGTGTCGTGGATTACGGCGACAATGCTGGCCTTGATCCGATTTCCTCTATATTTGGGCCATATTATGCCCCGGACCATTCTCCTGCCAATTTTACATCATGCACAAGATTCTCACCTTCCAATCCACAAACAAGGTACTTTTCAGAGAGGACAGGCTTTGTCTCAGATTCTTCCTTGCCGACTCACCTTCACGGCAATGTACATAAAGGAAGATATCCAGACAGGGCTTGCGCTTCTTCAGCTGAACCTCTTACTTCGGTAACTCAGCAAAATATGTACGGTAGGCATGGCCTTGGTAGAGATGGTTTTGTTCAAACATCTGGATTTTGTCACATGTAATGCTCTACATTTGATAGTTTTAGCTGGAGCTTGACAGCTGTGGTTAGCACTGCCGTTAATATCGCCTCATGTTCTTTTATTTCAGATGAGGCATATTCAATCATAGCTGCTTATCCTAGAGGTATTAGAGTGACTCAGTGTAGCAAAGTAACTAGATTTTGTCTAGGTGCTTAGCATTTGAAGTGACGGGTTAGAACCCAGAAACAGGCTTTGTGCCAGCCATTGTTCAACCTAAAGCCGGTCAAGCATTTTATTTAGTTGTATGGAATGCAGTCAGATCTCCAATATTCCTTTGCCCAAAGAAAAGAAAGGGGAGTTCAGTGTTAGGATACTGTTGGTTTCAGCCTCAGGGGCATTTGTTCAGTAAAATATAAGTTTTTGTCAAATATTCAGATGCGTGCTCTCAGAAGTGGAACACGTGCAAACAGTGCGCAATGCACCGTTATGTGCCTCTTTTCCTGACCTCATCTCACTAGTGGTTGCTGCTTTTAATTCTTATATACGAAGCACATTAATCACCTTGAATCCGACAGTTGCATCCTCACACGTGAGGCTAATCCCAAAACAATTAATCTTGGATTTCAGTTCCACAATGTTTCCGCTGAGCTGAAAAACTGCTGTAGATTATAATTTAAAAGTTATAGATTCTTGATAAAGGCCTTCGAGGGGTTGAAAAATATTATTTTTTGAGTTTTAAGAATAAACATTAAGACCATTAAAAAATTATACAAAGTGTCGTAATATTTGATTTGTTATCCCATCATAGATTATAATCAACTGGGCTATGCAACTCTCCATAGCTCTCGCTATTCTTAGCTCCGCTCTGATACTTCGGCTCAAGCACATACTTGTCCTCAAGGCTGAAAAGAGGAACAAAATTCTATTTATAAAATCCGCATCTTCCCACAAATTAGCTCCATGAGGAAGATTAAGCCATTGCAAAACAAGTCTATTTTTTGGAATGCTCATATCTGGTTGTAATTTGTTGATTCAACTATGGTAAGTTGTGTTTTTTGATTATATGCCTCTCTCTCTCACACCTTCAACAATTTCATAGGAAGACATACAACTACTTTGACTCATTTTTTTTCTATTAATAATATATAATTCTTGTTCATAGCTTAATAGTGATAATTTTCAGAACTTGTTTCAATCTTGTAGTATTTTATTCATTTGAACTCCACGTATAGCACTACTTTTGACATGTTATAAAATAATGGTATGTAGTATAACAAGCAACTTTTGCACAATGCTTTTTATCAATGATTGAGAACAACAATTTGTTTATATTTTTCTTTGCCATAATCATGTCCTCTAGTTTTAAGGAATGAGGTAGCTTGGTTGACACACAATCACTCAAATAGGTTTCCCCTGGCGTGAGGACATTCAAATTGAAAGATAAAACTAACATCCTTCTGTTCTTTTGAGTTTCCTCCAATTTTCCTACAAGCCATACTTTGTATACCCCTAGGTTTTGTATCCACCTCGTTGGATGTGCGCTGCTAAACATCGTTCCTTCGTTTTTCATTAGTTTTGTCGTTTTGTTAAGTCGTGTGTGTCCCCATATGTGTAACCCTGGTTTATCTATGTAGTGTCGAGTAGACCTGATTTGATGGGTTATAAAACCTCGGCTTTTACCGTTGCAATTCAGATTTGCATCTATTCCATTCTTGCTCATTTCTTCTACTGCGTATAGAAATTAACCTTATGGTGATATCATCCTCCAAACATGTGCACGGTCGAACGACATGTTTTTTTGTGTAACGATTGCAATGTTTCATCTAACTGGTCGGTAGTCTCAACACCTGAACTTCTTCGTTCTGCTAAATAGAACCTATTGAAAGATTGAGCTGCTGACCTGCTGTGCACGTCCGAAGAACCTTGTCAAAATTTAACAAAGTTAAGCTTTTTTTTCCCCCAAAGCTGGAAGAGAGGGGGAGAGTTGAACACACGGATCTGAAAGGACAATCCAACAATGTTGAGAGTGTACGAAGGGGCCTAGACAAGCCATTTTTTATTTTCTATTTGGGTTTGCATCACAAGCTGTGTGACGAAGCAAAGGACAAGGATGTACTGCACGTGAACGAGACTCGCCGATTCTACATACTCATGTTTATTAATTTATCTATGCACGCGTGCGGCGGCTCCATCTCCAATCTCCATGTGACCACCCTGCTTAAACTGTTCTCACCAATCGTTGCATGTATTTTTTAGTTTTTACTTAGCAATGCTGTCTACTTGCCTACTTAGATCATCACTAGTAGGGTCCCTAAAATTTCAGGCTCAATCAATATCCCAATTCCAAAACACTATTTAGTCTCTATATAACTATATTCCATACTTTACTTTTCGGTAGAGTCTCTTGTCATCCAAAAAAATGAGCATAGCGTTAAAGATTGTCCACAATGGTGTCCTGCTGGTTATGCTCTTGCCGAGTCTTTTGTTATTGCGCGGTGCAGCGCTCGTTTCAGCGGGGGGGAAAAAGGCTCTGTCGTTCTGTGGTTCCCTGTGTAGTTATTGTGATGGGGAAGTGACAACAATGGCAGGTGATTGTCCCTGAGGTGTTCTTTAGTTGAAGTCATTTGGAGCTAATAAGCACCTGTGTTCAGTTGCAACTGATTCTTTTTTACATTTTGCTTAAAGAGAGACGCGCGCACACACATCTTAATATGCACACGGTTAGGGAGCAATGGACCGCATGGTGTATCGTAGGTAATAGTACCAAGCATCAGGGCAGGGGAGACGAACTAGTTCAATCCATCATACAATCATACAATATTGCACCAATCATACAATATTGAGCCGCATACGCAACATTTTTTCCTTTGTCTTTTTTCAATTTTGGACTGGAAGCGATGGTTCTTGAAGTTTATATTATTTGTGGTCTTGTTGATGTTGGTAGCTCCGTATGCTTATGGCCATGACGGCCATGACCTCTTCAGTCTTGTAGGAAGTCGAGGGATTTCTTTTGGGCAATTAGGTGCTCCTGACTGACTAAAACAGCCATCGGTGAGTCAATAATCCTGACCGAAATGTGTTCATGGTCTCATGGAGAAACCATATCATCCAATTTGGAATTTTGGATGGTAAAAGTCCATGGAGAAAAATTACCCGCGCTGCTACTGGGTTGCCTGCAAGCCATGGAGCTGCTTCTGCTCATGTGTGTCTGAACGGCATCTATGGATCTCCCAGTGACATCAGTGATGATGTCATGCTGATTTTGATACCTGATGCTCTCAGTGACCCAACTTTATGCAATATACAGACATCACTGCAACTGCCAAGTGCATGGTGATGTGGCAACAGGGCATGGAGTTGCACTCACCGTGCTAGCCCTTCTTTTGCTGATGCCTGAATTTTGTTTTCTTGTCCCATGTTCAGCTTATTCGACAAGGTTGAACTGATCTGAAGAAGATAATGTGCATCTACCGAGAAAATATCAAGCATTCAACCTCGGAGAAAACTGGTCAGAAATCAGCATGTTAGACTTTAAAATTCTGGTGTTTCAGATGTGTACGAATGAAAGCTCTCAGAAGCTTCTCCCCAGTCCTCTAAAAAAAGAAGCTTTTTTCCTGTTTACATGGCTACAAATGTATAGCCCATCCACTAGAATTACATAATTATGTCCTTAATGATCGAATTAGGGAAGCACCATAGGTTAATCTAATCCAACAGGCAGCCATGGCTCGTATTCGTACCATATAAATACTTTTGTCGTAGCAACTTCTTCTGCTGGTATTATGATCATTGATCAACGTCAAGGACGTATACGACCCATTTAATTCTCTAACTTGAGCAAACCATGCTTTGGCCATAGCTTTTACCGTCAGGAAACCCGGTAAGCTAGCTGTAAGTTGCAATTAGTTTATACTTCTGATCTTTCTGTTTGTGCGGCCGGTAGTGTCACTGTCTCACATCCTGCATTGATTAGTAATTAATTAATGTCTGTGCTTGTTTGCTGCCATCGTTGCTCGGCCTAACTTTTGGTTATTGTTGTGCCAGTCATCCTTTTCAGTTTTCAGTGATGCTCCTGAGCCTCCAACTTCGTGCTTCCAACGGAAAACCAGAAGTGTGGCTAATTTATCTCGGGCGTCACCAAACCCGGGCCCGGACACCGGTGTTCTTGTGGCATAAACGATCTCAAATCTTAAATATACTCCTAAGAAAACTTTTACACCGTGTTTGTTTCTGTTGCATATGACAGTACTTTTAGGTTATTTACTTAATCGTATTATAAATCATGACAAACTAAATAATTAGTTTAATCAAGTTACACAAGTATAATATAAATATGCATGCAATAACACATATATCTCGTGGGAAAATAAACTGCAACAAGAAAATAACCCACAAGGAGGAGTGTCGACGGTTGAGATATCGATCTCAAGTCGATTGAGGTTCTTGAGAAGGGGAGATAGGAGACACGCCGAACAACACGAACAGCAACCAGCGACGAACATGGAGACAAGGGTTTTTATCCTGGTTCAGGCTTCTCGAAGAGATAATAGCCCTACGTCCAGACTTTCTTTATGTCAGAGAATTACAAGGTGGAAACTCGACGAGACGAACAAGTCTCGGCGAGATTGTGTGTATACACGAAGCAATGTGCGACAATGCGAAATCTCTTGACCAATGTTCAATGATCAGGTTCCTTCCACACGCCGTAGGGGCTGGTTTATATAGTGTAGATGAACCGACCTACCGGAGGAGAATCGGGCCGGGCTAACTACAAATACGTAACGAACTCGTACATGTCAAATACATCCCACGGTAGATAAGGTAAACTCCAATTCTTGGGAACCACGACTCCTAATCCAATCCGGGAAACCAACGTCCGGGTCTTCACGTAGCCGTGCAGAACTCCTGTTTGAGACGGATTCAAACACGATTCCTTGACCGTTACGCACCATGCTAGCCAGGAAGCTGTTCGGCAGGGTGCATATGGGCCAGAAAGAACCTTCCAGGGAGTTAGGCCCTGGTAGGCTGTTCGATTGGGCCGTCAGAGAGTGGGTCATGGCAATGAGCCGTAATTTTATCCCCGACAAGGAGGACAACACACGTACACCAATCTTCCTCGAAACAAAAAAAAGAGACGAAGACAACCCTATCGTTGCGCTGATGTAGCCGAAACAGACTACAATGACAACATAGAGAAACCGAGGAAGTAGTCGATGCGGTGTAAGCAGATTGTGAGCAGTCGCGTGGAAGCGGTGAGATGGAGCAAGCTATTTTTGTGGCATTCAAAGATCTCAACGGTGATGGGTTCTATATTTCGCGGCGTCACAGCTACTACGAAGAGGCAAAACTCGTTTCTACTCCTTATTCTCTCCAAAACGGACAAAAATGATTTGCTCGTTGTCTCGTTTGACAAAAATGCACCCATGGCGTGTTGTCTCGTTCGACTTGATCCTTTCAATAGGCAATTAGCGATATCCATCTCAGGGAGTACAAGACGGTAATATATCTAGCTAGGAACCATGCCTATTTGATGCAACCATGAGCGATCTTCCATTCTTTCACCACCCTGCCCATGGTGCATGCGTTGTCCTGTAGGGCTGTATATCGTCCTCACAATACCAAAGATAATGTTGCTGGCAAATGACGATGGCATTTCGCCGGTGCAACGGCTCGGGACACACCGGTAGGGTTGTCCTCGCTTCTTGTTTTCAGCTGGGGCCTGGGACTGGGAGGGACCACCGTACAGTGTCAGTGTGTCACTGTGGACCAGTACTAGCTACGGCATATGCCCTTGCATCGATCTACGTACACATGCTCGCTACATGCTTCCTACAGTATCCTACAGTATCAACGCGATCTGGTTCCAAGAAAATGCGGATCGCTTCCTGTACTTCTCTTTGTTTTGTCATCTGTCCAACGATTAAGGTCAAGTGACAATCACTTTGCAACAGCAGTATCATCATGTATAAGCTAGCTAAGTGTTAATTAATAGTTTATACAACGACAAATACGATCAATTCTCTTTTCAATGCTCTAATATTTTAGGGAAATTCCTGAGGACGGGATCCCGTCCGGGCGGGATCCCCATATTTTAATGTGTTTGTTCTAGAGCGTAGCAGAGACAAAGGCGTCACACAAGGCAGAGGAAAACTTGAGCCACGGCATGCAGGATTCAGAGCAACCCCAAAATCTGGCGTTTTTCATGCGTTCGGCGTCCTCCGCCCGACGCGTCGCGTTTGATGATTTGACCTGTTCAATCATCGACGAGAAGGGGCCAGGACGATGAGTGGTTTTCGTGCATGGCCAATATTTCCCCAATGGCTAAGACAAAGGGCATTGTCACGCACTGCATTTTCTCCCGGTCGGGCTTATAGTTCGGCCCAAGTCTTTATGATTTTTTGTCGTTTCTAAGAATTTAATTTGTTACGTCTGGGGTATTGTTTTTTTCTTTCTGAAAAAAATTTAAAATTTTAGGCACCGCTCTTTTGAGCTGATCTTAATGGCTGAACAGCCGAACGACTGAAATAACGGAACTTAAAAAGTTTCTCGAGGTAGTCTCGAGATTCAGATCCATTTCGTTTAACTTGTTTTTTAAAGCGTTAGGACCCACCCTTAAAACAATAAAAAAAAACAAACTAAAAGAACTTAAAGCATATGTCTTTTCAACGCGTAGATAAGTCGTTAAGCCGTTAAGTTGAAAAGAACGGGACCTTAATTCGAAAAGGTTGTGTTCCCTTAAAAGTGGTCTTGGAGAGTTTAAAAAATTATAAAAAATCTATTATATATCTGCCAAAAAATCATGAAAAATGGAGCCACTATGTTAATCGTAAAATAGTAGAAATTTTCACATTAATCGAATAAAGAAAGATCTATGTAGTTCATTGTTGTGGACCCAAACTATAAGGATTAGATTAAAATAAAGAATTCATATCAACTATGATCGGGAAAAAATTAAAATAAAGAATAGAAATAAGAGCACATGACAAATTTAAAAATACATATAAGCCGTTATAAAATAATAATATAAATTAGGATAAAAATAATAAAAATAAGTCTACGTCAACTAAAAGAATGTTTCATGTCGGCTACAATAAAAAAATTAAAATTGCATAAATTTGAAATAGAAAGTAATATGAATAAGAGTTCATGTTAAAGCAAAGGATTGAGGTCAATCTATCCCCACAAACATGCGGGACACCATCCTCGTTGTATATGTAAAATAGAGTTCAACGAAGCCACCATGTTAATCTTAAAAGAATAGAAATTCTCACGTTAATCAGAAAAAAGATCTATATCATCAATTAGAGTGGATCAGATCATAATAGCTTAGATCTAACAAAATTTGAGATAAAAATAGAAAATGATTTGCACCAACAAATAGTGGATCTGGTTATAATGAGACCAAATTATAACAATGCAGATGTTATGTAGCCAGAGATGGCAATTAATATTGGATCTACGTTTTAAGAATTGAGATATGAAAAAACCATAAGAAAATATTGAACCGTGGCATACATGAAGTCCGTATTAATTACCCGTAACTAGCCATGTTTAGATGGCAAATTTTCATATGGCACATGAAGTCCATATTGTATATAGATCCAAACTCTGGAAGTTGCCGAAAACTTTAATCTGAAAAAGTTGTGACTTCTTAAAAAACGTTTTAAAGAGCTCACAAAAATATGAAAAAATTATTTTACGAACTGAAAGAAGAACTATTTAAAATCTAACAAAAATTTATATAAAGTACTACATCATTGAGCTTATACAAAAATATAAAATTTTAATTTAATTTAAGCTTAACCAAACGAGGCCCACCGCCCAGGTCACAACAATTCGAACGAATTATCACCGTGAAAATCCCCGGAACCTTTCAAATCCTGCGTAGGACCATAGCCAGTTGCCGTTTGTGGCTCAACCACAACTAGATAGGCAGCAAAGCTTGGGGCTGACATCGCAGCCTGTTATTCCCATGGAACCACCGAATAAAGTCGCAGTGCGTTTGGAGGAATATAATCTATTCCTATTCCTCTCTCCTTTTATTCCCTCTCTCGATCAACACCACGCATGCAGCTGGAAGTACCTCCCATGGATTCTCTCCTCCATCCTCGATCCGCACATTATCATCGATCGGTCGCGCGGCGGCGACGGTAATTATCACATGATTGATAGAGATAATGACGCCCCCGCGATGCTAATTAAAACGGATTATCACATGATAGATATGAGCTTCTGGACTGAACTCTGAACACTTGTCGTCGTTGTGGAGCTGGGTTTCTTTCTTCCGGAGCTTTCGTGACGTGATGCTCGGCGACTCGGAGCCTCGCTCGCTGTCTGCCTGTCTCGGCGTTCGTGTGGTCCGGACGGCGGCGGCAGATGCTCGCCGCCGGCGAGGCGAGGCGAGCTCGAGGCGCCGTGCCGCCCGTGAGTGACAGCTGGAAGACGTCTTCGCTTCTGCATCCTCTGATTGCGATCGGGTCATCTGTCCGCTGACGTGTGTGGGTGATGACGAAGCAGCGGACAAGCTGGCAGCCGAGGTGAAATGGTACTCCTCCTCCTACTACCCGAAAAAGGAAGGATTTTGGATGGTTTGTGATGCACACAAAAATCAGTTTTTCTTGCAAGATTGGTTGCTGCTGCTTTGGTCCACGATGAGATTTAAACAGTGAAAGACAAAGTATACGTGAGAGTAGCACGCCGGAGCAGAAGAAGACTCTGACAGAAGATCAGATGAGAGACGTCAAAGCCCTGTTTCTGATTCAGCAGGGTGTTGCGGAGAGCTTGTTTCCGCGAATTATTGGCGCCACGGGTTTTCTCTTGGCATTCCCCCCACCCGATCGTAGATATGAAACTATAATATTCCACGTGATCATGCATAGTTTTTCTTCTTAATAATGTCTATAGCCAATCTATGACATGATTCAGAGCATCCACCTCAGGTAATTCATCGTTTCGCTATATTTCACGCTTCTCTACTCTGTCTATTCTTCCCTTCAATAGCCACTCTAATTAAAATGTTTTGGAGTTCCTGTTATGGATGATCTGAAACATACTCCGTCATGTTAAAAAAGGAGTAATGGAATTTAGGCCCTCCTAAACTTGCGTCTCACTTAGCCTCTTGAATTTGTATTATACTTTTTTGGCCCCTCGAACTTGTATTCGTTTACACTCTCCAAACCCAAAACCGTTAAGGCCTCCGTCAAATGCTAGTGTGGTTGCCATATGGCCGGTAAAAGCTGGCATTGTTGTTAAAACGCCATTTTAGCTACCACTTGGCCTCCATGTCATCATCTTCCTCACCATCTCTCTTTCTTCACTAATCCTCTCTCTTTCCACAGATCTATCAGTGATCGAAACTGCGGTGGGGCTCGTCGGATGGTGCTGGGGTGGAGAAAATGGCGATGCAAGTCGTGCCGGTGCCAGAGGTGATGGCGACGACAGTGGCGGTAATTTGAAGACGGAGGAGATGGCGATGAGCCCTCATCTCTCTCTTTCTCTCTCTCTCCACTGTTGGAGTTCCTCCTTTCTCTCAGCCAGTGAAGACTCTAGTTACGACAACAACCCTCCTCATCTCTTTCTCTTTAGGTTGCCAGAGTCACCACCTCCTCCCTCCCTTATAGCCAATAGAGCACCCTTATCCAAGCCGCCGCCGTCTACCCCAGTACCGCCACCATCAGTCAAGGCCTTTGCCATCAATCCGTCCCTAGGGTCGCTGCCTGACAATTGACTTCCCCAGGGCTGCGCGCTACCGCCCCTTTGCCATCCATCCATCCCCAGGGTCGTTGCCCGACAGCTGGCTTCCCCAGGGCTGCTACCGCTGATCCATCCCAAGCATGTCGCCATGGATCTGGCTACCCTAGGGTTGCCCCCCATCAATTCATTGTCCAAGTTTGTCGCCGCCGCGGTGCTTGAGGGTTGTCACCACCATTGATCTGTCCTCTAAGGACGTTGTCGCCGCCACGGTGTTCGAGGACAAACCATCTCTATTGATCCATATTCTAGGGTCGTCGTCGCCATTGTTCCATCCTCCTGGGTCCCCGCCCCTGCTATATATATCTTCTCCCCTCCATGGCAACACCATGGTGGGTGGGGCTGTGTGAGAGGGATGAGATGAGAGAGAGAGGACTAATTAAGGAGAAAATGACATGGGAGAGATATGAGGAGGAAGAAGCTGATGACCACGTTAACATTTAACATCTACATGGACAATAAGTTCAAGGGCCGAAAATGTAAAATACAAATTAAGGGCGTTCTGGGAGACAATGCTACACATTCAAGAGACCTAAGCGTAATTTTATCAATCTAAAACTATAATATTCCATATGATCAAGAATAGTTTTTTTCCTTAAAATGGTAGCATAGTGTCCTGTTTCGCTAGAAAAAAATTTCAAATGACGGCCACCAGTCTATGCGTGGTGGTGGTGGTCAATGTGTTTGAATCATGCAACATTCTCCATCATGTTAAATGGAGTGATCACTACTAAGATCACTAGTAGTTTCACTCAGCGTAACACACTTTTTAAATACAGATTATTAGCCAAAGCTTACAGAATGTCGCCGTTTCGATACCTGATCTGCATTACCAACAGGAAAAAAAATTGGATTTGAGACTTGAGGGAGTCCACCTAATCTGTTGGTTAAGACGCTAACTGTTTGTAAGGCGTTGACCACATCCGATTCCTTTTTACATTACATTACATATTTACATCACATCAATAAAATAAAATGAAATAAAATACGCGAGGGATATCAACGGTGGAGATTCGGTTTCGAGTACGTTCCTCACGTTTTCGTGTCCCACATTATTCTGAAAACGAAAACTTTGTCCTTTCTATCTCAAACGGAAAAAAAAAAAGAAACGAGAGAAAAGACTGTAAACTTTATCTTCGTGTGCAATTTCTCGATGTCAGCGTTTCATCTCACGTGCGCCAATTGAACGCGTGCAGATTTCCTGCATCCATGAACTTTATAGCTTCTCGTGCAGAGTTTCGGAATGATGTAGGCAGAGATCGTTGTACAGTTAATGGGACCATTGGTACGTCTGGGTTGAAACCAAGTTACCAACTCGTGCCAATGCTTGCTTCAGTTCTTTAACGCTTAGTTTTATGCAGCTGCTCTCATAAATATATGGGGCTTTTGAGTCGAGAAATATTCGTTTTCTGAGAAGAAACACTATGAACTTCAAAAATGGCTGAAATGTGTCAAAATATTTTGGTAGTAAAAAAAAAACTTCACGTTGTAGATTATTATGTACATGTTCAAAGTGGTTTATGTTTGTTTGGCTAAAAAACTAATTTAAATTTTTAGTTTAACTTTTTTAATATAAAACCACTTTAAAAAAATCTTGATAATAACATAAACGAAGTGGGTCAATTTCAAAAAACAGATTTAAGAACTTCTTGAAGTCCTGCTTATCATTCATCTTATTCATTCACCTCAGTCAGGACATGCTCTGTATGAATTTTAAGTTGAGAAAAAAATACGAAAACCCTCCGGCTTAAGCGTACAACACGGTCCACCTGTGATTCACCAGGCTCATCTCTACCATGATGCCCTCAGACAGATGTGCACGATAGACCAATGCAACAAAACACTGTCACAGTTGTTGAGCGCATCATGACAAAATGTGGGTGGGGCTCTCTTTATTTTTTTCAGCATATAAGCACATGACAAGGACGCAACCACCATCTCTCGTGCTCGCTCTTGGTGCTCTCTTTGTGGACACGCTGGGTAGCCGGCGCTACCGCTTGCCAGTTGTCGGTGGTGCGCTCGAACCGTCCCTTCTTCGATCTCCATTGAACCTTCTCTATCTCACTCCTCTCTCCCTATTCTCCAGCTCTTACCTCTCTACCTTTCTATCCATTAAGGACGATGAGCGAGTTTGGTGGCTGGATTCGGTGAGTATGGTGTGTGGGGTTGCATGATTTGGAGAAGATGGCTATGAGAAAGTGCATCCCAATTTTTGTTGTAAAACCTCTCCCACATACATACGATACTTTGGTGTCGCATGGTGAGACTTGTGATAACAGTGAAAAATGAAGTTTCATCAGGGTTTTGACATGTTTTGTCATATCTTTTTTCATGTTTCACTAGCTCTTCACGTATACTTCGCCTTTGTTTCAGTAGTTTTTTCGTCAAATTTTTATCAGTTTTGGCTCATGTTTCATCTGTAATTGTCGAATTCCATCGGTAGTTTCTTCAAATTTCAACAATAATTTTTAAAGTTTCATAAGTACATTGTCAAGTTTTTAAAGTTTCATCAGTACATTGTCAAGTTTTATCGATAGTTTTCACAAGATTCAGCATAAATTATTCAAGTTTCACTAGTTTTGCCAGTGTTTCATTAGTAGTTTCACAAGTTTTAGCAGTCATGTTTCATCAGTGTATTGTCAAGTTTTATCAATACTTTCCTAGGTTTCAACGGAAACTATTCTAGTTTCATTAGTTTCATCTATGTTTGTATATGCATATTATCAAGTTTCGTCAATAGTGTTTTTAAAAAGTTTCAACGGTTGTTTTCTAAGTTTGTATGATAATGTCAACATGACACGAGCGTACGATGAGATGGGTTCTCATCGGATGTCGATTTTTGGTGCCCACCAACGAGATAACATGTGTTGACAAATTTACTTTATAATTCCCCTGTCTGCTTCCCTTTTAGTTTAATCTCTTAAAAAATGTTGGCCACAACAGTGTTGCAAAATTCTTAACCTACAAACAGCAAGACAATAGTTGGCATGGTATTTTGGGGAAATTTATAATCATGTTTGTAAAATTACAATGAGCAGTTGTCATCTTTTTTTTTTTAACCTGTGTCACCTTTTGTGCTCGTCACCATCACTGAGCTATTGTAATTGCTTGTCACTATGTTGTTGCAATAAGTTATATTGCCAATTGAAGTTGGCCACTACGAAACGAGAAAGAAATAAAAACTATCATACAGATAATTTATCTCCATAAAAGATTACCAAAGACTTTTAAGATCTTGACAATATTGCTTATTTGCTGAGTGTTGAACTAAGAAACGCCCTATTTTATCTTAAGAAAAGTATTAAGAAAAAAATATTTTGTACAATGATGCAAAAAGTAATTATGGCTCACCAGATCTCCTCCGCATCAATCTACTCGGTTAACTCCCTCGGTGGCACGCCATCTTAACGATGGTCTCGTCCTTGTGTACCACTTGCATTGAACGACGACCCCTGCCTCGTCGCCACCATGATAATTTTCTTATTGACATCTTGTTTCCACTTCTACGTAGATAGTGGTAATCAATGTCAGCAACGAATTATTAGACGCGTATCCTTAAGGGAGCTAGACGTGCAACCTGAGCAGAAGAGGGGTTGCATCAAGCCACCCCAATGAAAATTTATCGATTAAGATTGATTTTTTTATTTTGCAATCTGTCATGATTTTCTTAGCATCACTGAGTCATGATTTGCAATGAATATTTCCCCCTTTATCTTTTCATAGGTAACTATTACAATCATAACTTTAACATATGGTATGCACAAAAAAATCTCTATGGTTAACATCATCGTCCACTTCTTTCCCAAGATATGATCCTCCGGAACGAACCTTTAACTACGATTCAAACATTTCTACCTAAATAAACATAGCACAAACGATCTACGCCCACCAAAACAAATCGAGTGGCACATCGTCACTGCAAAAATAATCCCAAAAACACATTGTCAATCGGCATAAATGGTGATTACTGTGGAGTGCGGCCAAGACGAGCCCCATGAAACAAGCCGCGTCATCTAATCACAAGCGACCGGCAGCTCGAGCCACCGAACAACAAATCCAAGCCACCTTCTAGAAGCCATCAAGCCATCCATCACTCTCGTCACTCGCAGAAACCCCAAAGCCGTTGCGAGGCGCAGGAAACCAGCGCCACTGCAGCAGCTGCTTCATTTCCGCAGCCGAGGAGAAGGGGAAAAAAATAATTCCAAGGGGCAAAGTAATAATAATAACAATAAAATCTGAGGACACGTGTGCCGGGCTAAATATAGGCGCAGAGGATCCGGTCCTAGCGGTATAGCGGTGGACTGTGCCGCGCATGGAGAGGGCGCCGGCGTGGGCCCCACCGGCCGGCGACGTGTCCCCCGTCGCGGTGAATCCTACCGCCCTCTGACCGCGCCTCGCGCCTCCCGATCCTCCCTCCCCCAACTACCCTCCTCACCTCCTGATTTTTGCACCCCCAAAAAAATCCCTTTTTTAAAAAAGAAAATAGTTTTTAAATATTGGAACAAAAAAGTATCGGTTATTCTTCTTCTCACTCTTTGGGTTTCACTCAGCGGCGGCTGCTCTCCATGTGTGTAGTATGTTTTTTTTAAAAAAAAATGATATCTCGCGGAACAGAAAGGGATTTATTTATATCGTGTGGAATAAGAAAAAAAATGTATTTTGAGCTGCTCTTTATAAGCAACCTCCCCGAAAGCGATCGCTTATGTACGATTGATCCCCACGCGAGAGTGTGAGAGGAAGAGACCAAGAAGAGCAGCTCTAACGCAAACAAAACACCGGAATCGAGAGGGGGGAGAGAGTGGAATAGTAGTTGGGGTGATCTCTCCTCCTGCTTGGGGGCGTAGAAGGAAGCGTAGAGGAGGCAATAATGGTGGCCGTGGAGGCGGTGACGGCGGCGGCGGCGGTGCCGGAGAGCCCGATCCGGCGGTCGGAGGCGGAGGCGGAGGTGGAGGTGGACGTGGAGGCGAAGGGTGATACGGCGGCGGAGGAGGAGAGGGAGTACAAGAGCGACATGAGGAAGCTGGAGGAGCTCATGTCGAAGCTCAACCCCTGCGCGCAGGAGTTCGTGCCGTCGTCGCGCCGCGCGGAGCCGGCGCCGGCGCCGGGTGGAGGGCTGTCGGCCGACGCGCCGGTGTTCGTCTCCTCCGCCGAGTACTTCGGCAGCGCCGGCGCCGGCCAGCTGCAGCAGGGCGGCGGGAGGGACTCCAGCAGCGATGGATCCAGCAACGGCGGCGGGCAGCCGCAGAATCGCCGGGTCGGTGAGCTGTGGATTGTGATGATTTTTTTTCTCTCTTTTGTGGGGTTGCGTTGCGGGCGCTTGGGTTTTTGTGTTGCTACTTGCTACGCGGTTTGATTCCATGGCCCGGGTTTGACCTTTCGGCGTTCATGATCGCCGGAGGATTAGGTGATACACATCTTGCGATCGCCTGAAATGATGGGGTTTTGGGCGACGGCGATCGTTTATTTTCTTTGCAAGGCTTGGTTTTTCTTTTTTCTTTTTGTCTTCTTTATAATCTTGTGAAATCCGAAGTCTTGAGCACGGAGGGCTTTTAATTCAGTTAAGATATTGTTATCTTTCTGGATCATCTTATTAGGCTGTCAAATGAAAATCATTTCCCATAAATGAACATCACAAGGGCCGATCAATCTGATCGGATTAATCTAGTTAGAAATGTGCTAATCGGAAAAGCGGTGAATGATCTGTGGTAACGGTAGTATGTCGATTGCTGAGAATTTGACTCGTGTATATATATTTGACGTGATGGGCCAACC
This sequence comes from Raddia distichophylla, assembly GCA_005191435.1. Classification (NCBI taxonomy): domain Eukaryota; kingdom Viridiplantae; phylum Streptophyta; class Magnoliopsida; order Poales; family Poaceae; genus Raddia; species Raddia distichophylla. The sequence goes on from SPJY01016462.1 coordinate 466,246, forward strand.
GTGTTTGATGTTAACAATTTGTTTTTTTGTGGACTCCATTTCGGTTTTAATTTGTAGAATAAATACTATGCTAGTGCTAATGAATTAATGATAATTGTGTGTACGTTGATCGACTTTGGTGGTACCAGCTATCATTATATCAAGGTGAACTGACTATGATCTCTCCGATAACAACAGAGAAGGAATAGCTTCAACCAGGGGAGAAGGAGGATGGGAGGCCGGACGCGGCGAGCTGATCGAGAGGACAGCGTGCGGCGGACTGTCTATGTCTCTGACATTGATCAACAAGTGAGCATACTAACTAGAGTGAATGTTTGTAAATTGGTCCTATCTGTATCTTCTTGTTCATTTATCTTTCTGCTGCTGTTCTATAGGTGACTGAACAGAAGCTCGCCGAAGTGTTCTCTACTTGTGGACAAGTATGCTCTAAGATTCTTTTTGAGGAAATGTGGCAGTTATCTTTCTTATCTTAAAGAATGTGATTACTGATGGTAGTGATGGAATTCCTTCTATTGTGAAACACAATAGACAACAAGATTAGCCGGCCTTCTGGGTTTTAGATTTGTTGGAGTATACTTGTTATGATTTGTATGTAGGCATCATCTTGCAGAAAAGCATGAGTGTGCGTTGTAACTAAAATACCTCTTTTCTCTCTTTTGCCATGTGAATTTATCTCGTTCTATGTTTTTTTTTTCAATAGTATTTTTATATAACTTCTCTTATACTACATATCTACTTCCAAAGCTTGAGGTGCACATTTTGTGGTAATAATCAGATTGGCTATTTGAATAAGCAGAGGATAACTTGATGAGCAGCAGGTGTAGGAAATAACTCTCTGAAGAGTGTAATCTGTAGAGCTATCAAAAGAAGACAGATATTACCACTAGGAATATTATAGAACACTTTCTGTTGCATTTTTTGTTCTTTCAGAGATAACTACGACTTATTTTAGAATCAAGTTAAAAACTCAACTTAAATGATAAGTTATCTGAGATCAAAGTTGCATTTTGTCTATAGGAAATGTTCAAAAGGCAAAACTTTTTAAGTAACATTTAGGCGTCACTCTTTTCACCTTATCTTAGCTTATCTCATCTTTTTACCTATGACTTTGTATGTTGGAAGATAAGATAAGTTACGATAAGGCGAAAAGAATGACACCTTATTGGTCGCCATGAAGCTCGGCTATACTTAGTTTAATTCGGGTTGGCTGTGCTAAGACCTTACAGAACAACATTACAGCCATCTAAAACAATAAACTTAACAAAAAATATTTTAGATATTAAGGTTTTAGTAATGTTTTGGAGTATCTTTTACTTATGCAAATGTGTTGATCGTTAATGATACGGTTGAATTTATTTACTAGTTTGTCTACCAGTTATACTGGATAAATATGGCCATCTTAGCTCTTATCCAATATCATATTCTTACACTCTTGTTTATCTATAGGTGGTAGATTGTCGTATCTGTGGTGACCCACATTCAGTCTTGCGTTTTGCCTTCATCGAGTTTGCTGATGATGGTAGCACCTTCAAGACCTTTTCTTTTATAGTCTTGGGTATAGAAAAACAGTAATGGTGAAGTTCTGCTTTATGTGCAGCTGGTGCAAGGGTAGCACTTACACTTGGGGGAACCATGCTTGGTTTCTATCCTGTTAGAGTTTTACCTTCGAAAACAGCGATTCTACCTGTGAACCCTAAATTTCTTCCTCGAGTAAGTGAACAATTAGATTTCATGCTTCAATCTAGATTATACTGGCAGTTTTTCCTTTTCATACCAAAGATTTGAGATTTCTACCATCGCTGGCTGTAATGTTCTTTTCTTTACAGACGGAAGATGAGAAAGAAATGGTCTCAAGGACTGTATATTGTACTAACATAGATAAGAAGGTACACAAGTTTAATCTCTTGGTTGTGCTTATGATTGCAGTCATAATTCATAAATATACCTAACATCTTAGTTTTGAAATTTGAAGTTTTGCATTATGTTGCACTATGTTTATTCAGTAGGTTTTATAATCTTACTCATTTTAGTTGAACGGAATGGAAATTTCAAAAAATGCCAGAAAGTGGTTCAAAGCCTACTTAAGCAACTTGATCTGTTTAAGAATGCCTAAAAGGGGCGTTGAGATGTTAGTAGATCAAACTATACTAGTGGGTTTTTTTTTTTGTCAATGAGAAATGACACCTAAAGATTTTTTATGAAATATGGGTGCTAGTTTTGCCATTATTCTTTTTTTCCTGATCTGTGAACAACCTCTATTATGCATAATGCATATATTGAACATTTGTACCATTTCTAAGCCATGACTAACAAGCATGCCCACAAAGAATGAACCCTGATTTAAATGCACAACTAAAACTCTACCATCTTAAATCAAGGGTGTATTCTTATTTGCTAATACTATTCAATCCATTATGTGCATTTGAAGCATTTTAGATGGTGTTTCTCTTCACTTATCTATTTGCTATAAGTGAATAGATATATCAATTTTGCATTGCTACAAAGTGCCTACTGGATGTATATGTTTTCATGTTCTACAAAGTGCCTTCAAGGCAGATATACATTAACGAATAGATGTCTTAAAAGAATAAGTTTGATAATGGTTTCTCCCTCTTTTGGTGGTAACTGTAAGATCATACAATAACGTTGGTTTAGAGGGTTGCACCGTAACATAATTTGGGTTCTTATTGCTATTCCATCATATCTGTCATTTTTTCCCTTTTTCATATGATAGTTCTGATTCCTTGCTGTTGTAAATAAATAAATATGGTGAAAACTAAGAATGATTTGAAATATTAATGTTTATAATTTATGTGTTAATGCACTAATTTTTTTATGATGGTTAAGTTGTTTTGCTTAATTGTCTTTCTTTATTGCGCAGGTTACAGAAGATGATGTAAAGATTTTCTTTCAGCGCCTCTGTGGGAAGGTACGTCATAAAAGTTCTGGGACTTGTTTTTCATTCGTTTAGTCCTTTTCTGAAACTGTTGGCCTCTTCCTTTTTTCAGGTTTCTCGACTGAGGCTCCTTGGTGATTATGTACACTCCACATGCATTGCATTTGTTGAGTTTGCTCAAGTAAGTAGAAGGTTTTTTTGAGCATCATATTTCTGAATTAATCAAATTTGAATCATTTAATCTTGAAAATGCTAGTGATACCTAATTAATTACCAAGGATTGAGAATTATGTGAAAAGATTTGATTTCTTCTTTAGGGTAACATGAAAAGTTGCTCATAAAAAATATCAAATTAAAAAACAAATAGAAAGAAACAGACTGTATGAGCATAACTCTTGATGGAATCTCAACTATTTAACCGTACTCGAATTGAATAATTCTGATTTGGTCCTAAAAAAGCTTCTCATTTTGTGATCAGTCCAGACTTAAATAATCAATTTAGTTTTCTTTGATCCTGTCCTTTAAACCCCCAACTTGTTCAAGCCTTTATTAGTTTTGTTGCAAAAAATTAATTCACGAGGGCCTGCTTATATGTCTGGAATTTAGAAATATCATATCATTTGTGTTTTATTTGGAAATGGAACTTTGAGACTTGAGTTGGTCGAAGAATATGGATGTCAGCATATAGAACTATGTTTTGTGAGCTCTATCTAGGCACCTTCTCTTCTTTTTTTTTCTTCTTTTTTTTTTTCTCTCCTTCAGTTGCTTTTCATTTGGCACCTATTATGTTGTGGATAATGCTATATTGTAATCATGGTTCAAGGGACAAATTTTATTAAAACCCTATCATTATGCAAAAAAACTTTGCAAGTATACTGATCTCTTCCTTTTTAACAATCCTATCTTATTGGCATGTACGAGATGCCATTCCAACCCATGGCTCTGTACTTCAGCGTTTTTGGCTCACCATTTTTAATACATTCTTTGCAGGCAGAAAGTGCAATTCTAGCCCTGAACTATAGTGGCATGCCCCTTGGCTCCCTTCCTATCAGGTAAACACTGCACCAGTCCATGTTTAGAGTTTCTGTTAGAGCATCCCCATGAATCATCACGTGCTAATCCTATCATCCTCAATTGTGCAGGGTGAGCCCTTCCAAGACACCGGTGCGTCCGCGGTCACCTCGCGTGATGTCAAACTGAGTGCGTCTCATTCCGAGCCGGCATCCCTTTGATGTTGTCGTCAGTGGCAGGCATCCCAAGGTGGAGCTGAGCTTTTAGTCATGGCCTTAGAACTGTTGCTTCTTCCCGGATCAGTAACCGTTGTTCCCGGAGCGCTCCAGTGTCCAGTCTAGTAGGAGGCCGAGTTGCTAAATGCTAATGTTCGTCCCGTCAGAGATGTTCGTCCCATCAGAGACCCATCTGTACGTTGGGGGAGGCACCATTTTCATTTCGTTTCGTTCGATATCCTTCTGTCAATCAATGGATGGATTTTATAACAGCCTCTTGTAGGCAGCATCAGAAGAATAATGTCTATGGCCTTTTGTTTTAAACTCACTGTGGCTATAAGATCTCCTCTTACCTGATGATCATAAGCTTCCATGTTGCATTGCTGATTTGCTCGTAGACATCATGCGTTTGGGCGTGACACCATCTTGCTGACAGTATTGCTGATTTTAATTCAGCGAAGTGTGCATTTCCCATTTTTAACTTTTTTAGGTTCAGAAATGTAGCGTCCTGTACAGCCGTCCGGTCCATCGGCGAGCGCGGTGTCGATCGCCGCATCGTTCGGCTGCCGCTCCTCTGCCTCCACGGCAGCGGCGAGCTCCTCCGCTGAAGCGCAGGTGTTTGGCATTTCCCTGAAAATTTTGGCATGCGTGTTTTTGAAACCAAAAAATGGTGGAGAAATCCCCATCTGATCCTCTTTGCTTCTGTGGGGAAATGACCCTTCATCTCTCGGCTCCCCCCATTCTCACCGACTCCATCACGGCACTAGGAGCACGACAGCAACGGCCGGCAGGCGAGTCCAAGGGCGAGATCTAGGGAGGCGGTGGCGGATGAGCTCTCGGGCGACGGCGTGCTCCAAGGCAGCGGCCGCGGCTCTAGGGAGGCGCCGACGAGCAGGCTCCATGGCGGTGGCGGTGTGTGCTCCAGGGCGACCGCGGCAACAAGGCTTGGGGGCACCTTTCTTCATGAGGCAGCGACGAGCAGGCTCCATGGCGCGGCGGCGTGCTTAGTGAGGCGGCGGCGTGAAGGCTCCATTGTTGCGGCGGGCGGGCTAGTGAGGAACCAAGCACAAGGAGAGGCAAAAGGGTGGGGGAAGAATACAGCACAAGAGGAGGCAAAAATGGGGGAAAATAGCATTGTGCGCAGGGAAGAGAATGGGCATTATACCCATAGAAATCAAAATATCAAATGCCACGAAAATCCCTATATAAGCAAAAATCTTTCTGGCGAATTATTCATCTTCTAGCCAAACACGTCCTTAGTGCCAACAGGAGAGCAGAGCTCGAATGCTGACATCTGGAGTTGGTTGCCCCTATCAGAATGGAACATGTATCTAACTGTGTGGCGTACGTGTAACAAACTTTCTGCAATATGTTCAATTAAAAGGCCACGCTTGCCGAGCGCCAAACTGCCAATGCAGTAAACAAATAAATAGCATGCAAAGGTGTGTTTCAAGACTTGCTAGCCTGTGCTTTGAATTTAAAATTATAAAGGAGACAAAGCTTATCTTTAAACATAGCAGAAATCATTGTTCCATAGCTTATTATTCTGATCAGGCATTAACAGCCAAATAAGCCCCCCTTGACATTTACATCAAGTACATAACCAAAAGACTCGGATGTGAGAAAATCCTCCATAGTTCACTAGCATCGGAGAACTAGCTAAACATACCATCTGATCGAAGGAGTTATTTATAGACCAGGAAGCAACCTATGCGCGCCCTAACCTGTGTTTTGCATGCCAGCAGCAATGCCCTTCATGGTTAGGATCAGGGTGTCCTCCAGGCCCGGTGCGTACTCGCTCCCAGCGTTCAGCTGCACCAACTCAGCAGGCAGGCTCTCGTCGGTGAACTCCTTCGACAAGGGTGGATGCGGCTTCACCTCAAAGCTAGGGTCTCTTATCCGCTTCAGGGTGTAGGCTTGGCAAACGTTCAAGGTTGTGATGTAGGACTCACGCAACCGCAGCCTCTGCTTCAGGTAAGGGTCCCCTTCGAGAACATCCTTGTGACCGGCAACCTGCAGAGAATTGACAATGGTAATATTTTGATATGGTAAGGGATAGTCGCTTCTCCTGTCACGGGTTGTGACGGCTGTAAACCATGGGAAGATTCAGCAATAATAAGAAACAAAATTAAGCCATGTTCGATGTCCCATCTTATTCCAAACTAATAGTCAAACAGTAGTTTTTTCAATGATTCAGAAATCAGAACTGCTAATCTCAGTTCCATAATTTTTTAAGAAAATTATGAAACTAATTTTTTAAATGATTTCTTCAGGCTACATCCAAATGTGATATGAACTGAACTTGAAAGCTCGACCATCAGGAAGGAATTTCAACTAATCATGTAATTCTTAATGCCTATTTGGTGACAAAATAAAGAGCATATGAAATGCAAGCAATACTGAACATTCAAGTACAATATATTAAGATGCTTGAGCATATTACCTGAAGAAGCAGCTGTTTTGTCTCTTCAAAGTTGTTTCTCAGCTGCTCCCCAAAGGCTTGAAGATCATCAGCAACAAGCAGTTTATCATATAAAGCAGCAATTCCTGGATCTCCCTTGGCAAAAACCATCTCAAGTAAGTCAAGGGTGACCCTGAAGAATGGCCACTCATTGTACATTTCTTTAAGAGTATGAATGTTTCTGATGTCCTTCTGCATGATGTGTTTGAATGCTGCTCCAAATCCAAGCCATACAGGAAGATGAAACCTTGTCTGCGTCCATGCAAAGATCCATGGAATTGCGCGGAGGGATTCTATGCCCCCACTAGGCTTTCTCTTCGATGGACGGCTACCAATATTCATCCTACCATATTCAGTTTCAGGGGTTGCCTGAGACAACAGATGGACAGATTAAGTGCACATCAGAAAATCCATCTCCAACATCTACCTAGCTTACAGCAAGCGCTAAGAGACATACGTTGTTTATAAGAGAAACAAAATGTGAATCCTGGTTCAATAAGTCAAATGGTGATACTAATCCAATGCACGTGTCAAAACTGACAATTCAGAGAATACACGCTGCCTTAAAGAGTGTCTTGGTTAAAAAAAAACGTCAACATAAAGCTTGAATAAACCATGACACACCCACACCTTCCTGAAGGTTCGAAACATACCACAAGTTCACGCTTTATGGAATCAATAATTGAGTACAGCTAACTAGTAAATAAATGTTTTGAGCCTTTTCACTTTTGGTGAACAGCCTTGAAGCAAATCACAACATCATGCATTCATGTTCACGCTTAGATGTTCATGCTTAGTGCAAAGTATTTTATGAGCAAGCATCCATGATACAGGTAACTTACCGATCGGAAGTATTCAACAAAGCGTGGTTCTTGGAAGACGATTGATCGATATTCTTTTGTTGCCACAACAGCCATCTCATCCATTAGAGCACGCCATTCAGGCTTGGGGGAGATTGGAGGATGCATTCCATGCTCAAGAGTAGCTGCAGTGAATCGTTGCAGAGTTCTAAAGCACAAATGTTCCTCTCCAAATGAGTGCTCAATAACCTCGCCTTGAACTGTTACACGGAGTGATCCATGTATCGTATCTGGTGGTTGAGACAGTATGGCAAGATGAGTGGGACCACCTCCTCTGCCAACTGTTCCACCTCTTCCATGAAACATTGTCAATTTTACTCCATAATGTTTTGCCACCTTGATGAGCTCCTCTTGTGCTTTATAGAGTTGCCACGCTGCAGAGAGACGCCCGGCATCCTTACCAGAGTCTGAGTATCCAATCATGACCTCTTGTTTTCCATTAATTCTATTCATGTACCAGTCTATTGAAAAGAGTCGTGCTACAGCTGCTGGAGCTGCTTCAAGATCTGCAAGTTTCTCAAAAAGTGGAACAACTCTCAATGGCTGTTTTACATGGCACTCCCGTTGTAAAAGCTCAACAGCAAGCACATCAGATGGGGCAGTAGCCATTGATATTATATATGCCCCAAAACAATCTGCTGGGAGTTCTGCAAGGACGTGAAATGTGCCTAAAACATCAGCGATTTCTTCAGTCTGAGGAAGATCTGGACCAAACAATGGACGTTTGCCCCTTAGTTCAGACAACAGCCAATCCTGGCGTTTCTCCTCAGACCATTCAGAGTAGGAACCGATCCCAAGATGTGTGGTTACAGCATCAAGGACATCAGTGTGTCGATCAGATTCCTGCCTGATGTCAAGCTTCACAAGAGCAAGCCCAAAAGTTGATACTTGACGCAAGAAATCAAGAAGGCTTCCATCAGCTATGGGTTTGTCACCACAAGCACATAACGATCTGTAACACAGTTCAAGAGGCTCCAGAAACTGCAAGAGAGGAGGGGTGATAATTAGGCAGCCATAAGTATGACAGTGGCATTCACGAAAGTGCTTATCTCATAAAAATGGCTAACCTGTTCAACATTATTAAAAGTTGCCTCCTCTGGAATCTCAGAAATTCCAGTTGTCAATAGATGCCGAGAGCGTTCACGTGTATAGTACAATTTATCCCTCACATCACCAAGTATGACACGATAAGGTTCGTTTGGAGGAATTTGCTTCCAGAATTCTGTAGCAATAACATTTTCTTAGTAATAGTCAAGGGAGCGAAATCAAGGAATTTACACAATAATGCATGACATTCAGTATCAAGCTGCTGAAAACGGAAATCAAGGGAAAGAACGGTGACATATAATTAGTCAGTATACTGATACTGTCAAGTGATGCATCCATGACAGGACAGAAGATTCTTGTGCACTGAAACTATAGCCCTTTCATTGGTGTTTAGTGAGAATTTATGTCCTCTTACATGATTATCAACACTTGATCTCAACTTTCTTCATTAAATTGTATTTAATAGAAATCATCTGCTTGTACATTCAAGTTTTAGCAGATTTTGAATTAGCAGATGCACTTTTCCAATTATTTGACAAACTATAATTCAATGGTAGTATCCACCAATCCACACCATATGCTAAATTACAATTGATAATCCGCATGCATTTTTTTAAAGTGAAAAAGTACTAGGTGAAATCTGATAAGTTCAAAGCAAAACACAGTTAACATGGTTTTATAAATATAAGCTTATAAGGTGGCTAAAATAACAAAACAGAGCTTTTAAAAATGAAATTCTCAAAAAAAAACTATTCTGAAATCAATGATAAGCTAATAAACAAACATGCAAAACGATATATATTCCCTTATTAAACATGCAGAGCGATCCAGATTCCCTTATCATCAAAATTATATTCATGTTACCTATATAGTGCTTTGCCAATTTCCTGGAAGAGCGATGTAACTCATCTGCACGGAGCCGAAGTTCATCACTGCAGCGCCACATAGAGAGCTAGGAAAGTATCTCATGTTATTAACACTAGGGAACCGATATTGCACGAGTAGTTCTGAGTATGTGAAAGTACTTCTGCTATTACAATACCTCAAACATCAGATCTTCTATTTGAGAGAAGTACAAGTTAGCAGCCATCATTCTCGCCAATAAGCATACATCCCGTGTCACCTCTGGAGTAACTCTTGGATTTCCTAAAAATAAGAAACTTTAAGACAAGCTCTAGCAGTCTAGCTTTCTACACATAAGGAAGCACAAACAGAATGCAGTTCTACCTATCATACTAGGATATGTGAACAATATAGTTTATCAGAACATAAATTAAATCTTAGTTGACTTAAAAATGGAAATTAAATAGTCAGTTGCCCGTGTAACTGATATTATCATGAGAGAGGATCCCACAGATTGATGTTCTGTCATTGGTACCACTAAAAGTCATGAACAAGTTACAAAATCTCTTCATCAAAATATTATTATCCTTTCGACCTTTCCAAACAAATACTGATGAATAAAATGGCATAGAAGAAGATACCATCACGATCACCACCCATCCAGGAAGAGAACTGAATGAGAGGAGCATTGTATGGAAGGCGCTCATTAATGCCAATGTTTTTCAGAGCGGTGTCAATACGACGCAAGAATTTTGGTACACCCTTCCATATAGTTTCATGGAAATAACTCATCCCAGCTCGCATTTCATCCTGAGGAGTTGGAGGTGTCCTACGGATTTCATCAGTTCTGAAAGCAGCTTGGATCTGCGAAATGTGTTAAACCATAATTAGGAAAAGAATGATGAGAACAGAACATTAGAAAACAACATATCATTTCCCCATACTTCGGGTATAAGGTTTGGGTGTATACTATATGGGTGTAGAGTGTAGACAATAGCTTTGGGTACAGACAATAAGCTACCGCATTGAGATTGACATTTTCATTTCACTTTTCTTGTTTGACTGAAGATGTATTCATGATCATTTCATTCAAAACATATACCATGTTTAGTTCTTATTCCAAATGTGTATCATAAAAGCCATCACAAGCGTGGGCTTCACAACAATTATGAGGGGGTACAAGATGCAAACTAGAGAATGGGCAGTTCTAGCCAAACACAAAAATATGGCTATTGTAATACTAAATAGCTTTGAATATATAAATATGAATATGCAGTGTAAAGTTCATTTTATGAATTTAATTCCAGCTTTTCCAGTAAGAACAGATGGTAGGTCAAGCGATCAAGGCCACGTTGCCAAATACAAAAAGCCTGCACTAATAAAGTGTTCCCCAAATTGCTAGGCGCTAGTTGAGTGTCTAACTGGTGCCTAGCGCCTAATCCCGCCTAGGCGGGAAAAAATCCCATAGAAGGCAAAAGTGGGAGGTCGAGGCCTAGTGCCTAGTCCGGCTAGGCGCTGGCTGGTCACCTTGGGGAACAGAGAATACAGGAAGTGTTTGGTTGGAGGGAAGATAGATTAGGGAAGGGGAAGTTTAGATTTAGGGAAGTAGGGAGAGGGGAGGGGAATTACCACTTAAACAGAGGGAAGTTTCTTCCCACATACTTCCCACTCCTCTTCCCCTTCCCTATCCATTGCCAAACACACTACAGAGCTATATGTGAACATCCAACACAACCTTCCAAATTTTGCAAAAGGGCTTCCCTTTGTCAATGCCTCAATGGTAACATCGAAACATCCTCCATTGTGCATAGTCGATCATTTCGTTATCATTCACCTTATCTTATCCAAACATGGAAGACTCCAACAAACTAACTTTAAAAAAGTGTATAGACAATAAAGGAACATCTCATCCAGAATATTCAGTGGAATCCTAGAGCACAACGTTGGACACCAAGCAACTAACAGAAAAATAATATATCATGTTTCAACATTTGATGTTACATGTTTCAGAACTATTTCTGATAACAACAATCTCGAAATAAGTCTGTAACCTGTAACACAAACAATAGCGTCTGCAATTTCATACATAAAAACCTGCGTAGGCATAGCTCAAAATCTTCTGGCCTTCGGCAAATCAGCATATTGCTGGTGGTAACAATGTATCAACTAATATCCAATTACTCTATTGCTTTTTTTCAAGGGAAAAATATGCCTCCATATATGTATTTTATTATTAGAAATGATGGAAAAAGAAACTGTCACATCTGTTCTGCGAGGATAGATATACTCACATTGCTCAAATGAAGAGAAAGATTTGTATAATTTATTTTGATTGGTGCAAATTACAAATTTATAATGGTTCAAATTATCAGTTATATAAGAAATACAAACTATACTTTCCTAAACCATAATAATTATAGTTGTATACTAAATAATTCCGCTAGCTGTACATATTTGACCAGTTGTTGCATAATCACCTATTCACCTTGTGTAGTTTAAGATCTTAATGTCAAATAAACCATCATAAATGTATAGCGCACAAACCATGGAGAGAGAATTCTATTAAAATTAAGGATTTAGAGTATGTAAAAAGCACCATACGGACAAAGAGAAAAAAATTACATTTCAGCTAACTAACATCAAGAGAGAGAGTTAGGCCCAGTTCTCTACGGTTTATCTTATCTAACTTATTTACTTATTTGACTTATCTTCTAATTTCGAGAGCTTTCCAAGATGGACTCGAGAGCCGGGTCCCCATTATTTGACTTGTTTTTAGAAAGTTTTTAGACACGTTTTCAAGATAGAAAAATACTGATTGAAAAAACTAAGTTATTTATATTTTAAATAAAGATAAGTAAATAAGTAGATAAATCCAATAAGAGCCAAGAGTTAATTCTATTAAATTTTCCTTCGAAAATTTTCAGCTACGGCACAAGAGTATTTGCAGAAGACACTCAATTAAGCTCAGCGACTGAGAGAGAGAAGTCGTCGAGATGATAATCAGTTAAATATTAAAATAACCAAAAGGTTATGGTGGACACTTGCCATGCTGAAACGTCATAATTGGCTTTACAGTATTCTAATAACAAACTGACAATTATTTTTAATTTACCTCCCTCTGCAGAGCCTCATCAAGCTCCTGTTTGTCATCAGCAGTGATATCCTTCGTATACAACTGCCTCAGGCAATTTCGGATCCTGCACAACAAGTCAACATCACAAACATTGAGCATTTCCATGAGAACGAAAGCAATGGAGGAGATATCCAACACCATACCTGGCGTGCTTCTGGAGCAGGGATCTCCGGATGGACTGCGTGGGGTGGGCGGTAAACACGAGGTCTACGGTCTGGTTCTTGAGCGCGTCGAACACCTCCTCGCGGGACTTGCCGAGCTGGGAGACGAGCCGCTTGAGCGTCTCCTCGATGTCGGACTCGGTGGGCGCGGATGCCTCATCGGCGAAGTCCCCCCGCTTGAGCTTGATCCTGCGGCGGTGCGCGATCTGGACCTCCTCGGCGAGGTTGGCAAGGTTGAGCATGTGCGAGAAGGAGCTGGAGAGGACGATGGAGTCCCCAGGCGGCAGGCTGGTGAGCTTGCTCCCGAGCTCGTCGAGCCGCGCCTCATCCCGATCGTTCTCGTACTCCGCCGAGAGCTCGTAGCACTCCTGCACCTGCAGAGGCAAAGAGGACGAGACCAACGGTGTGGGCATAGCGTCGAGCAGGTTGTGCTCAGATCTGGGTGGCCACAAAGGAAGGGAGCGGCGCGCGCGAGGGGCTTACGAATTCGCGAAGGTGGGGGCCGTGGAGGTCCTGGAGGATGTCGAGGAAGCGGTCGACGAGGAGGGCGTCGTACTCGACGAGCTTGTCGTCCTCGGAGACCTTGCCGGGGGCGAGGAGCCGCAGCTGCGCGTCGATCGACTGGTGCCGCTCGATCGCCGCCTTCCCCGCGGGCACGGCCATCGCGCGCTGCCGCGCCTGCGCGCGAGCGGAACCGCGGAACCCGACCGAATCCCGCACCGAAGGAGGGGGAGATATTCCACTGCCGCCGGCGACGTCCTCCCGGATGCGCCCTACCGTGGCGGTGGCGGTGGCGGTGGCTCGGCGGCGCGCGAGAGGAGGGGAGGAGACTGAGATGGGAGGACGAAGGAGAATGTGGAGGCTGGAGAGTGGAGAGTGGATCCGTATATGTATATGGGCGGTGGGGATCGCTTCGGTTGGAAACTTGGAATCGCACGAGGAGGCCTGTTTTGCGCGGTGCCACCTGCGGATCTCAGAATTTGCAGGTTGCACCTCGAGTGTCCTATAGGTTCATTCCTTTCTCAAATTCGAAGATCTCGTGCCTTCAAATTACTAACTTGATGTATATTTTTGTATATAGAATCATAAATTCTCATGTGTTTAGGACGGAATGGGATCCTTTTACTTACCGCCCTCTGCAGTTATGTCACTGACATGTGGCCCTCTGCAGTAAGTAAAAGGATCATTTGCAAGACTTGTTTGGCGACAACAAAGCCTTGTGAGGACGGCCGCTCATCTCCATAGTTAACCATTTTGAAATGCATTTCCCCTTTTTCGCAATTATCCCCTCAATTTTGAGTACGTACGTGAAATGACCCTTTTCATACCCCGGCCGCACTGTTAAGAAATGGCAAAAAAAGGTCATTTGGCTGATGGCATCGAGTAAAAGGCCACGTCATCCTCACCTCTATGCTAAAGCATGGACACAAGGGTCTTTTACCCGCGTTGAAAGGATCTACTTGGTCTAATAGAGGTGAATAAACAAGTTTTAAAATTTTCATTCGAGTTATGATTTTTTATCAAATTGATGACTCAACTTAACTAAGGAAACCTATTCTAAAAAATAAAACGGAGTAGCACAATGCGGAAGTAAATTGCACGAAGTAAAAGGAGACAAGATTTGGAGCCTACTCCTGCTTCCTGTTGAGGCAAGTACTTACTCCTCACAAGTCACAAGAACCAATTCTTGCTTGAACCTAGCGCCTCCATCCACTAATGGCAATTTTTCACCACTCTGGCAAGGCAAACTTCAAGTCTTTTACACCATCTTAGGAGCTTCCACACACGTTAAGACAAGCTTCTCAAGATCACCACCTCCAAAGTCATCTAGAAATATAAGATTCCAAGAGTAAAAAAGCCCTACAACTTCACCACCTTGGATCAACAGCTCTCTTCACTCACTAGACTAGCTTGGAGCACAAATTCTTACTTTACAAAGCCAAGAATTTTAAAGGGTATGGATTTTAAAGTGGGTTCAGAACACTTCCTAGCTATATGGTGTGTGCAATTGAAACTTGATGAAAGGAACAACAATAAATTTCTAGAAACTAGCTTATATAAGCCAATTCGAAACGTAGAAGCTATTTGAAAAGCAAAATGATAAATTTCCAAAAAGCTACAAAGTTTTTTCCATTGGTGTTAGACAACCAAAAATAGAAATTTGGTCAAACAGACATAAATATGTTCGCGTCGAACTGGTCTGGCGTAAAAGACAACTTGCGCCGGACTGATTCGGTGTGAACATGGTTTTGTCTGCGTTGTCCAGCGTAAAAAGGAAACAAATTGGGCCATAAAGATCGTGTGTGTTGGACATATCCGGCTCCGCTAATTAGGAAAAGGGCAAAAGGATGAACGTACGCTGGACTGGTCCGATGTGACTAGAGATGTTATGGTTGTGAGCGTTGGACTAGTTGGACGTAAAGGAAATATGTCGGGGATAAAATCACGGACCATTGCCATGGCCCACTCCCTGACGGCCTGATCGAACAGCCTCCTAGGGCCTGCTCCCTGGAAGGTTCTATCTGGCCCATATGCATCCTGCCGAACAGCTTCCTGATTGGCACGGTGCGTAACGGCCAAAGGATTCGTGTTCGAGTCCGGCTCGAACATAGTTATGCACGGCTACGTGAAGACCCGGACGTTGGTTTTTCGGATTGGAATAGGAGTCGTGATCCCCAAGACTTAGAGTTTACCTTATCTACCTCGGAATGTATTTGGCACGTCGAGTTCGTTACGTCCTCGTAGTTAGCCCGGCCCGATTATCCCTTGGTAGGTCGGTTCCTCAACACTATATAAACAGAGCCCCTACGGCGTTTAGGGGGCATCCAATATCGACCTGATCCGGCATGAGATCTTTGCATACAACTTCTTGTACACCCGTAACCTCACCGAGACTTGTTCGTCTCGTCGAGTTCCACCTTGTAATTCTCTTTGATATAAAGAAAGGCTGGACGTAGGGCTGTTATCTCTTTGAGAGGCCTGAATCAGGATAAAAACCCTTGTCTCCCTGTTCGTCGTTGATTGCTGTTCGTGTTGTTCGGCGTGTCTCCTATCTCCCCTTATCAAGAACCTTAGTTGACTTGAGATTGATATCTCGACCGTCGACAGAATACATGTCGGACTTGTCCGACATAGACGTCAGAATCACTAGATCACACCAAACTAAGAAATGGGAAAGAAAATGTGTTCCACGTGAACTAAAAACTAACTGGTTATAAAAATGACTTGGCTTAGAGAAGAATTTGCTCCAAACATTTTAATGAGAGAGATGGATCCTAATCCAAGACAGAGACGAATTAAAACCCACTTTGATAGCACGAATAAAAATTAAGAAAAAGAGCCTAGCTATGACTTGAATCAACTCCCAATTCAAAGAAATTAGCAAAAAAAAAGTGCTTAATCTTGTCTTGAAAGCATGATGCCACACAAAAGGTGTACAAAAAGAGCCTTAGATGTTCAGAATGCTAGCTAAGACCTTGAGTGCTTTCATCAACACCAAAACTCATAATAGAATAATAACCTTCAATAAATTTGAAATTAGGTTTCATCAAGACCAAAACTCATAATAGAATAATAACCTTCAATAAACTTGAAATTAGGGGGCATAGATGCTTATCGTTGTTTATCCCCTTTAGGAGACATTTAATGATGTTCAACATGCAACTTCATTGGTCCTAATATACTGAGCTAACTTGGATGCGAGTTTGTGTTTGGTGCTCTTTTCATCTTTCACCTTTTGGTTCCTTCTTGATATGGTTTTGCATCAGAACCCGATGAGTGGATCAGTAATCGAACCGTTAGCGAAAGTATCATCGAGGGTTCTGCTAAAACCACCAGTGATATTACGCTATCACAAACGGTTCTCGGTTTATGGGTATCAATGACAGTTTGGGGGGTTTCTTAGCAGGGTGGGGCTGGGTGTATGGCAAGGTGAAGTCTTGTGTGGCACGACGAAGGCCCTTCCAGTGTTCGGTGAGGATCTTCTCTTAATTAGTGAAGTCTTCGCCTCCACAACATGGGAACATATCCTATGCAATTAAGATTACGATGCAACCACTGTGTAACCGAACTATCAAAAGTTGTAAAATATTCTGAAAAATTGTAAATGTACTTCATTGTTTACTCTACCTATGTATGAAGTTTCAAAGCAAAATTCATTTCATATTAATAGTTATAAAAAAAGAAAAAATGATAGATTTGATGAGTTCAAAATTGATACAATTTTATCCTTTTTGTAACTTTTAATACGATGAATTTGAACTTAAAATGTTATACAGAGGGAAATATAGATGAATAGAAAAAAATGAGATGTGAATAGTGGCTAGACCGACATAAGTTAAGACACGCCGAGGTGAATAATCAATACTTCCTCTAATCCACGCAAACATGACGTTTTAGATTTGTCACACGTTAAAACTGAAATTTTAACCTTACAAATCTTTCAAAATATTTGAATTGGACACATGTATATCATAGTCATACATATAGATTCATTGGAAAGGAATTATTTCCATAGCATATAAATGTTCTAAATTTTAAAATAAAATGCAACGGCAATTTAAAAACCGTGTTTCAAAACGACGAGTTCTGATGAAACCGGGGGAAAGTATCATGAAAAATGTGCGCCAAACCAAACATGCCACGTGTTCAAATATAACGTAATTACAATCAAGGTACCCTTGACACAAATGCTAGATACCGCGGCCGCTTTGCGTACAGAGCCACAGAGGGTTCGCAACAGTTGACCAGTCAGAGCCTCGGAGGAGCGAGAATGAGAAGGACGCCCACCTGTGCAGCGACAGTTGATAGGCGATGGCGGCGGCCAGCGTTGGATCCGATCAAGATTCCACAAGGCGGTCAAGCCCAACTTCCATTTTTTTTCTCTGAGCACCCCCAATTTTGTAATTATTTGTCATGGTCCCCCATTTCATCGCATAATTCCTGCAGAGTTTTTTTTAGAGAGGATCACAGCTCTTTCGAAGACTTTTTGCAGCTTACAAAATAGTACTTGATGACAAATAAAATTATAAGCAAGTCATCCAAGGACATATCTGCAAGACCCCAGCAGCTTCTTCCCCCAAATCTCTTCGCTGTCGACGAAATCCCCAGCTGCCTGGCAAGACGAAGACTCCGAGCTCCTTTCCTGTAGGCTAATCCATTATGGGCGGCGGAAGCAAGAGTCTAAACCAAATAAGCCGCATGGGGGTGACCATAATCATCAAAACATTGGACTATGTCGAAGCCTTAACCGAGGAAGAGAAGCCAGCGACAACACCGCCACCATCCGACAATGAAGATCCTAGCTTCCATAACAAAAATCCACCATACAAGAAAACCCATCCCACCCTTCTTCCAACAGAGAGCTTCCAAACCCATTGTCGAGATCTAAAAGGCTCACCTTTATTACTTCTGCGTTGGCAGATGCAGCAACTGGATCGACCAAGACGACATTGTCAGCATACTTGCTCCCACCGCAAAAGTCGTCGCCAATGGCAAGGTAGGGGAGCGGCGGATCCAGGTCAGGGATTGTATAGGTAGTCTAGGAGGTAGTTTTAGGTTAGGTTTTTAAGCGATTCGACTGGTGGTGCAGGTGAAAGTTGAGGAAGCTGTGCCTGTTGCCATCGCTAAAATGGAGACGGAGCTTGTCGGCCGCAACTTCTGATTGTTGTAACTGCACCGTCATTAGCTAGTGGTTTGGTTTGTAGATCTAGCGGTGGAGACAGGTCAAGTGGGCTTCAAGCGATTCTTGCATAGTTTTATACTCCCCCGTTTCACTATATTTGTCTATGGTCTCGGGAAAATTCGTTTTACAATGTTTATCCATTCAGAATATCAAGAGTGCAGTTATTGTGATGTTTTCACTCTTTACCCTAAAATAGTTGTAACATGCTATTAAATAGAGGTATGATGGTCTTTGCACGTTGTTATATTAGGTATCTGATGAATTGAAGTATGACTAGACTAAGGTTTTTTGTTTCCGTTTTATAAAAGCTTATTACTATAGTGTATTTTATGTGTCATCTAAACTAGCTAGCGATAGGCTCGGCGTGGCGTCCGACGTCATCGGGGCTTTATGGTCCACTAGAGGCGGAGATTAGAGGCCGCGGAAAATAAATTTCAAGAGGAAAAAGAACGGTCAGGATCATTGCACGTCATGGAGAGCGAACCATGCATTTGTAAATGAATTAGGTCATGGCTCCGTAATTGTTTTATGCAACTAACCACACCGTTCAATGCATCTAGGTCGATCGATCAACGAATGCCATAGCGCGCTCGCTAGCTGCGCGCACTACAAAATGTAGCCTAAGCTAGTATCTTTTTTTCTTCATGATTTTGAATCACTCAAATCTTGTATTTTGAATTTTTCGGATTTGGATCGTTTTAATTTGAATAGGTTGTCTTGGGATATCGGACCAATAGATTGACGATCAACCAATCATCGTCGATAATTAAGTTGAATTTTAGCCTAGCTTCGTCTCAAGGTTTCCATGTCCATGCCAATGAAGGTTTTCTATGTTCCGCGAGAACTGCAATTTTTTTTCTAGAAAAAATTGTGTTCCAAATAATTCCTTATATTTTTACAAGGAAATTGTATTGTAGCTCCCTCTCACTCTGAACTTGCAGCCGTATATTACTACCATGATACTCTTGGCGCTCTGTTGTGTACTTCTGTGCGTAGTAGCGGAGATGGCAACATTCGCCAACTTAATTACATCGGTGTCATCAACCATCAAGCATATATATATTGTGAGGGTATTTTTTCCGTGCATTTTGTCCCGCCTTGCATGCATTTTGGTGGTTCCAGCTTGAGCGTGGTAGTACATGTTTTTGGTGGTTCCATGTCTGTTTGGAAGGAGCCAAACAGAGAGAGAGCTATTCATCTGTTTGGATAGCAGTTTGTAAAAAGTGTAAGGTCCTGTTTGTTTAAGCTTGTAGACAGTTTTTAGCCTCAGAAGTTCAAACAAACAACTAGCTTTTGTAACCCTTTTGTAAGAAGTCAAAAGCCATCAAAAGCCTAATTTGAACTGTAATCTGAGAAGCAAGTTTTTTTGTGTCTTTTCCTAGAAGCAGCTTTTAGAGAAGCTACATCTCAAATAAACAAGGCCTAGATATCAATATAAATTAGACATTGGCGGATGAAACTGGACGGTGCAAATGTCTTGTTTTTTTTTTAAAAAAAAAAAGAGCATGCATGCGAATGTCATTTACTCTCTTGTTTTGACGTGCAACAAGGAGGAGAAAGCGGCCTCTCTTGTCTTTTCTTCTTCGTCTCATAGATAAATAAACGGAAGAAAAGTAGGAAGGTCTGGGAAAAAAAAAACAACGGAGAGAAGGAAAGAACAAGTTAGAATTCTAGTTGCAACTCGATTGTATGTTTCGCTTTCTTTCTCTTTTCATTTTCCGTAAGAAAGCTGCTCTAGTGTTGAAGAATATTCCTCCCCCACCATGTACACGATGCATATATAGAGGCAAGAAAGGAGAGTCCTCCAATGATCATTGACCCACTACCGTATTTATATATGCACCGTGTTAGTTATTCACTTGTTCTCGTGGATAAAAAAAAAAGTACAGTACGTAATGATAGAGTGCACCAAATGTTATGGTGTTGCTAGAATTCATAATACATCATAATACAATATACTAATAAGGAATGTGAAATGTTATAAATAACTCAAAGCTAAAAGGCTTCTGGGTAATAATGCACATCCTCTAGCATAAATGGCGAAGATGATGTTTTATTTGTAAGGAAAGAGGGAAAGAATGAGAGGAAAGAGAAAGAATCTGAGATGTGCTAGGCGCACAATAGACGATTGGATGAGAGAAATGATAGGGATTCTTTGATCCTGATTCCATGAGTAAGGTTCATGGTTGTTTATTTGAACAAACTTTTTCTCACTTTATCATTACTATTAAGCCCTATCACATTTAAATTAGAGTAAAGTACACTGTTGCCCTTGAGTGTTATACAAAAATCTTACTTAGCCCCTTAAACTTTAAATTACTTTATTACCACTAGAAGTTTTTTACATTTTCATCGTAGCCCCAAATTTGATAGGTTATCTACTAAGTGCTCTGGTGGTCGTTAGTTTCTCATTAATTACTTACATGGCTAAAAAGGCATACCATTTTTAATGATAACTTGAATAGTTTTCAAAACCAAGATAAAATTTAAAATTATAGAATAATTTGACACATTGATAAATTTGAATTTCAGTCTCAAATCTGAAATTAAGATTAAAAATTGATTATATTAAAGTTTAAATTTATGTTTTACAAAAATTCGAATTCTGCATTAAAAATTTAAAGTTCTTTGGGGGAGAAAACAGATTTGGAAGTTTTGGAATCTTGAATTTGAAAATTCCCAAAACAATCATGCTGCAACTTTCATATTAGAAATATAAAAACCCAAATTTGAATTCCCAATTGTCACAATTTCAATCGTTTCAAACTGTTTAAATAAATACATTTTTCGAATTGCTTTGTATGTCAAAAAAAATTGCCGGCGAAAAGGCATCTCATGGGGATCAGACTCAGCAGCTAAAATCTGGTTCGTTTCGGCAAAGCAACTCGGAAAGCAAAGCAGGGGGACAAAAGAACCTAGTCATGGTAGAAAGGCAGAAAAGAATGAGATGTGTGATATGCTCGAAATGGCCGTGTGTCGCCATCCACAGGTGCTCACCTGGCCAGCACTTGTTCATGAGAAAAGCAGTCCATAAAATTAGGATCATCGCTGAGAGAATATGCCCTGTTCATGCTTCGGATTTACGAGAGGTTTGGCATTTGTTCCTCTGAGCTCAAACCGGGCACTCAGATAGAGTCTAAAAAATTGTTAAAAAAATGGTCATCGGCAACGACGGAGCCACGATTATTTGTAAGCCTCGGTAAGTTTTGAGGTAACCAATGAGAGAGACAAATGTGACAAGAAATTTGGTAGTGGCCAATAGTTTTCTACTAAAAGTAAGGCATAATACATTTTTTAAGATAAATCAATGTCACAACCCCGGTTTCACCGGGATCTACTCATGATCCATAGCTAGTCCCAGCAATCAATGCTAGCAACTCATGAACGACTTGGGTCGAGCATCACAACACAATCATCATAATTAAAAAAATATTATAACGATGCAAAAGTAATTGTAACACAACTACTTATTACAATAGTTTTCATAAACCATATAATAATATTCAGAATAGCGGAAATCCAAATGATATGTAAGAATAAATATGTCGATGCTCTCTAATCCAACCCTTGGGACGATAGCTAATCTTCAGTAAAGTCCGGCACAGAATCCTCCTGATCCTGTGGGCAAACCGGAATCGAGTCTTTTCCTGAATAAATATATCCGTGGTTTGTATAGTGAGTACACGGCTACCCAGCAAGAATCATTATATATGAATGCACAGGTATGACAGAACAGGGTGCCTATACAGAAGGGATCGCTGCTGACTTTCTCGTGTATGTCCTGGACTGTCTTCTCGGTTCGTGGCTTATAATAAAATTTGGAATGATAAGGACGGCGACGGTGGTGTAGCAGTCGAACTTCGGCGAGCCCTATCTTTCTCGTTTCTTGGTCAAATTGGACGATCCATATATCCATGTTGATCGTCTCGACGAGATCTACAATATGGCACCATCTAATCTTGAGTTTGGTCAAGGCACAGAGAGGGATCTGTAGAAAAGGGTTTCGGTGGGAGGATTTTTGACTGCTAGGGTTTGGGACTTGAGGGATTTCATGATGAGGACTTGGGACAAGGGTTTTGGGGGGTTTATATAGTGCCAAGGACGACCAGGGCTGGGTCTTGGGCTAAAAGGTGTTGGCTTAGGACTCGAATTTTAATCCGGATAGAATTCAGATAGGCTGCGGGCTTGTTTATCAAGAAAATAGAGTTTCCTTTGCTGGATTGGGCTGAAATTTGAAAGGTAATTTGGATTAGGCTTCAAAAAGGTTCCCTCCAAATTTGAGCACGAGATTCCCTCGTTGGCTCATTATTTTATTGGTTTGACGAGCTCCCGATAAAACGGCAAAACTTCAAGGAATCACGAGCTAGCTTTGGAATTTGGACATGAAATTTGGAGGGTTGCTTGGTGATGGCTTCAAAGAATTACTGGAATTTTTGCAGAATTTTTCTAAAGGGTTTCCTAGGGTTTTGGTTTTAAACCTAATTAAAGGTAATTTAAACTAGGGTTTTGTATATAACAATTCCCTTTTAATTTACTTTTGGGTTTTCGAAAGTACAAGTGACATACGACAAAATAGTGGATGTCACAATCAAGGCCTTGAGCATATGTATATTTCTTACATGTCAAGCTTCTCTTTTTGCTTGCCTCTCGAGCATGACTGCCCATGCTTCCCAAGCCGCAGGCGCCCCTTGAGCTGCACGCACGCATGGCCCGACGACCTGCGTGCCTTGCCTGCCGTGGTTAACCCCAACATATTTTCTAGGGTATTTATTTCTATAAACCATATAAAAGATATGTATAGTCTATTCTATATACATGCCATCTATGATCAAGCAATACATCGCGTGAATTCTATACGCTTTCACATACCTAAACGATTAGGGATAAAAACAAAGGAAGATACAAGCACCTCGTGGTGGTGAGTTCACAACAATTAACGCTAATGTTTCGTCAGCCCGTGATGTCCAATAAAAATACAAAATAAACCGAGAAATAAAAAATACATATTGTTTAGGCGTCATATATAACAAAAAATACACAGTTTAGTAATTAAAGTAGTGCACGACATGTCAATAATGTGTTAATCATGTCTGCTACGAGAGAAACTCATTTCTCGAGTTTCAATTTCACACGATCAATTTTCCTGAAAACAATTCGCAGGATCATTTTTTAAATTAAATATAGGAGAGCTGCTATCTTGACTAAGGTAGAGGTAAAAAAAAAAATACTCCACACACTGATGCTGCACCCGCATGTTACGTTGTCCACTTCCACAAGCAGAGATCCCTAAACACTTTGGGGCATCTCTCCGTTTCACCACTGTTTTTGTGTGGAGAGAATGGACGATACATGACCTTGTCTGTTTAAGCTGAAAGTTGCTGAAAAACTTAAAATTTAAAAAGTTATGACTTCTCGAAAATGTCTTAAAAAATTCAAAAAATATGGAAAAAAATATTTTACGAACTGTAATAATAACTATTTAAAACATCACAAAAATGACTACAAATTATTGCATCATTTGACATATAAAAAATAACTTTTTTATTTAATTTAATTAAGCTGAAACAAACAAGGCTAGAGAGCTCCACGGTATGGTCGATAACAAGCAACATCCTCACGGTCCTGGTGGGAGAAGGACGGTGAGGATGCAGTGCGATCGGTGGCGCTAGAGAAGTGCTGGACCGTGGACGCTAGTGCTTTCCCATTGCCATGCTAATTAACAGCAATTCTGATTTCAAACATCGGTTCAAAAAATTGGCTGTATTTTTTTTAAAAAAAGTTACTACATTATTTATATGCTCTTAGGACATGTTTAGAGCATCCCCAGCAGGGGCATCAAACCTGGCCTCCATCGCTATAGGCCTACAGTAATCTGATTTTTCCCGCCCAGTGCTCTGCTTCTTCCTTGGCCCGCGTCTTCCCTCCAGCGCAATACAAAAAAATTTGGAATGCAGGCCGGTTTGATGAGACAGATGGGGATGCTCTTAATGTGTCATAACTTAGAGCGTTCTAAGTAGTATAAGAAATAAAATAATAGAGAGAAAAATATAGATAAATAGTAAAAATAATGTGTGGGAAATAGCTAGAAAGCCCTAAGTTAGGACCTCATCGGTGATGGCTTAGAGATGAGGAACGAGGCAATGTAAAATCTACGAATATTGAAATTGCATGCGCCAACCTTTTTTAAGAGTAATGCATGAATTCGGACCGACGTTATCTTTTTTCTGAGAACTGCGAGGTCTGGAGATTCGACCCAAATATTTATTGTCTACACGAACACTACAAAAGCACTTGTTTCGACAACCCATTAGGGGCATCTCTCCGTTTCACCACTATTTTTGTGTGGGGAGAATGGACGATACATGGCCTTGTTTGTTTAAGCTGAAAGTTGCTGAAAAATTTTAATTTCAAAAGGTTATGATTTCTCAAAAGATGTCTTAAAAAATTCAAAAAAAATGGAAAAAATATTTTATGAACAGTAAGAATAACTATTTAAAACACCACAAAAATGACTACAAATTATTGCATTATTTGGCTTATATAAAAAATAATATTTTTTTATTTAATTTAATTAAGCTGAAACAAACAAGGCCATCCTGAGGCTTGAGAGCTCCACGGCATGGTCGATAACAAGCAACATCCTCACGGTCATGGTGGGACAAGGACGGTGAGGATGCAGTGCGATCGGTGGCGCTAGAGAAGTGCTGGACCGTGGACGCTAGTGCTTTCCCATTGCCATGCTAATTAACAGCAATTCTGATTTCAAACATCGGTTCAAAAAATTGGATGTATTTTTTTAAAAAAAGGTACTACATTGTTTATATTCTTTTAGGACATGTTTAATGTGTCATAACTTAGAGCCTTCTAAGTAGTATAACAAATACAATAATAGAGAGAGAAATATAGATAAATAGTAAAAATAATGTGTGAGAAATAGCTAGAAAGCCCTAAGTTAGGACCTCATCGGTGATGGCTTAGAGATGAGGAACGAGGCAATGTAAAATCTACGAATATTGAAATTGCATGCGCCAACCTTTTTTAAGAGTAATGCATGAATTCGGACCGACGTTATCTTTTTTCTGAGAACTGCGAGGTCTGGAGATTCGACCCAAATATTTATTGTCTACACGAACACTACAAAAGCACTTGTTTCGACAACCCATTAACTCTCCCAACATATAGAATAAGCGAAAGCACATCAAATCACAAGTTTCTAGATGTAAACCACTAGTGGAGATGGCGCGCGGTGACCGCGCGCATGATTAATTTAAGATTTGTATTTGTTGGTATATTATGAAGCATGGATGTGATATAATTGTTTTTCTAGAATGTTAGTATTTTATTGTGTAGGTGTTGTTAAATTTGGAAAGGTAAGACACTGTAGTTTATATAATATGTTGTTTATATGTTTTTTTTTTGTAAACATCAGGAAACATGACCTGTTATAAATTTGTTGTATGTTGTATTAAAATGTGGTTTTCAAATTGTAATGAAATTGTTCTAAAAAAGGGAAATTTAAACAATGTTGTAACCTTATTTAAGACCGGCCAGACACAACTATGAAACATGCAAAGAGCCGAAGACCGTCTATGAGGCCATATGGGCCATTGAAAAACATGTCAAGACTGACAATTCTGTATTGTTTGTACAAACAAACAGCATGCACAAAACTAGCATTGAAACAACATATTTTGGATTAATAGCTCGGTCAGCTGGCTAACAAAAGGAGAAAACAGAAGAATCAATAGGTTACTTAATAATAGACATGATGCATCACATATTCACAGGCTATTGTTGATCATGAACGCATATAATCGTGATAATTTGGTGAGCCAGATGATACCTATTGGAGATTAGAAGTTTTCATCAACGTTTGTTCTGAAGATAATATGAGCAACTCAACCAAGTAATTGTATAACCGCGTAACACATAAAAAAGCAACACCGAGAGACATTAAGTTTAATTTTTTGTTCAAAACCATAGTTTTCTACATGAGAGGTTATCTTGTAAGGTGAGAAATTTGTGGATTAAGAGAACATATAACAGTGCCTTGGGCTGATAACCAGTTATTATGCATTTCAAAATTTCCGGTATAAATAATGCAAACCAAGTCATTTATGTTAAAGGACATGGTACATTAGAGTTAATACAGCACTTATGATTACTTCATTCCTGAAAAATTTAGGGCGTGGCAAGTTCAATGTCAGCAAACAATAAAGAAAATACGTCACCCCGGATGATAACAATATAAACATGAATAATGATAAAACCAATAAGAGCATGCTAGGTACTTCAGGGTTCAGACATTTACATGCATGATGAAAGTATAAACGAAACATACAAACACATTTTAACACAGACAAGTCAGCCTTCTTTTTACTGTTCAATCCTATTGATGATGACCGAGTCACAAAACACAATGTCCATAAGATTGTTTCTTAAAAAATGCTAAGCAACCATTACTTCATTACTTGAACATTCAGGTAAAAATAATAATAGTCACAAAGGGAAGGAAATGTTTATTCGGAAAAACTCAAATAACAAACTCTAAGGGGTGCCAATAACAGCCCCTGTACGGACAAGGGTGGATAGGAAATCACAATTTTGCTACCCTAAATATCAATATGAACCGAAGGCAATGCTATGGACCCTCAACAGAATTAAATCACCAACAAGCTACAAACTCCAATACATTGTTGTTGATATAAATATTACCTTTTGAGGCCAATATAAGACTACTAGAACAAAAGTATACATTGCAAAATAATTACTTAAACTCCACCTATAATCCAATATGATAACATAGCATGGAACACTAGTATAGTACCTTTAAGGTTGTTAATATAGGTCAATAAGAAGTCCCAGAGAGAAACTGTCCTAACATATAAGATGGTTTACTATGATTACTGCATCTCATTGTATGCTTGTTAATTCAACTTTCAAATCGTATAATATATCCTTGTTACCTTTATATATGAGAGAAACTGATATTATAGTTAATGCAACATTTTTTACTTTTGTTGTGAAGCTTCAACAAGTTTAAAGGCAAACAACTCATGAAGTATTAACACATTGTAGTTATAGAAGAAGAAAAAATAAGCTAAGTTAATAAATAATGAACTTGCTTCTATAAATAGTAGTGGTTTATCATTTGATTGGTTTGTAAATGAGATGTGATTTGGTTCATTTTTAACTTCTAATAGGATATAGCACAATATTTGCAAATTATAATTACTAATGTGTGCACATTCTACTTGATTAGCAGCACTCCAATTACAATCCAAACATATCAGAATACAATTATCATCCCCAACCACAAATTGAACTAAACATCAAAAACACCGAAATAGAGCTATATTTTCTAAAATGCACCCAAACTATTGTAGGCAATTCATTTTACTTGATCCAATGGCCTAGTGATCTCTTACCCCCTAGGATAAGACGATAGTAAATCTTGACCACACATGTTTGATTCAATGATTCGGTGACCTCTTACCCTTAGTGCATCGTATAATTGTTCCTACACTATAGAACAGCTTTATCCATTGCCAATATAGACCTCTAACCCAGTTATCTTAACATCAACACCTATGCACACTAGAAATATAAGTGTCTAAGTGCACAAAAGAACTTACCTGTTTTGTGAATTAGACAACAATGAGATTATTAAACCATTTTAACTCATAAAGAGTTAATCGGTATTAGTATAGCAGAAGTAAATCCCAAAATAGTGCAAATCATATGACAATTCACATACAAATGATGTTGTGTTACATTGCTCTAGGATCACTCCCGAATGGCCACACATAAATCATCTCGTCCCACCCAGTGCTTGCGAGCAGTCCCTCAACAAGCACACTCATGTCGATACCAGCTACAAACTCAGTGTGGTGACCATACCTCGCGAGCAGCGCATCCTCTTTGCGATAATCCCACATGCACACCGTCATGTCATAAGAGCAGGACAAGAGCACGCCCTGACGATGCGGCGAAAACCGGACACGCTTGACGGCGTACCCGTGCCCCGCCAGCTGCGCAAGAGGCGCCTGCGGCGCACGAACGTCCCAGATGCGGATGGATTTGTCGACGGAGGCGGTGGCGAGGATGGAGGGGTCGTACTTGTCCCAGTCGAGAGAGAGCACCTCGTGGTCGTGAGCGGGTATGACGAGGGTGGGCGCCGGTTCACGCACGTCCCACACGCGCGCGGTGCGGTCTCCGGAGGCGGAGGCAAAGACGTCGGGGTGGCGAGCGGACCACGCGGCGGCGTAGACGCAGTAATCGTGGCCGCGGAAGGTGCGGACGGAGGCGGGGCGGTCGGGCGACCAGAGCTTGAGCGTGTCGTCCCAGGAGGCGGAGAGGAAGGCGTCGCGGCGGACGGGGTTCCAATCGAGGCCGTGTACCTCCCGCGCGTGCTCGCGGAGGAGGCGCACGGGGTTCTGCGCGGGCGGCAACGCGGCGTCGAAGAGGCGGACGGAGCCGTCCCCGGAGGCGGCGGCGCAGAGGGAGTCGTGGGACTCGGACCAGGCGCAGTCGAAAACAGCGTCCGAGGTGGGGAAGGAGAACAGCGGCGCGGGGGCGGCGCCGCCGGGCCCGCCGGCGGAGAGGTCGAGGACGAGGAGGTGGCCGTTGCCGACGAGGCCGAAGTGCTGAGAGGCGGCGGCGAGGAGGCGGTTCTCGTGGAACGGGCTGAAGCGGACGGCGAAGCCCGGCGCCGGAGCCTTGAACGCCGGCATGGCGTCGGCGAACCGGAGGATGTTGCTGAGACCGGATCGGGGTTCGGGGACGGGGATTTGGGAGAAATGAGCTTTTCTTCCATAAAATATCTACTTGTACGAGATAATCGACAAAATGCGCCTAAGGTTCGTTTAGGCATCACAAAATACTCAAAGTTTGTGAAAATTTTATGTTTTGTCATGTGAAAACTACGTTGCCAAACTAGTCCTACATATTAGTTCCTCCCACTTAAATGGACAATCCTAGAGGACGGCCTCGACGACAATGCCGTGGAGAAGGTGATTGAGACGGGCCTCGATGCGCAGCACCCTGTCGGCGTTGTCGCCGGCATCCTCGCCACGGAGGAAGAGGAGGCAGGTGAGGCGGCCGCGGTGCGTCCACGCCTTGGCCTCCACGACAAGCGCTGCTGGCCCATCCCATGTCCTCAGCGACTGCGCGGGCCGTGGGAGAGACTAGTTCGTAAGATTAGTTTCGCAACGTGATTCTCACAAGACAAAACATAAAAGATTCACAACTTTCGGCATTTTATCAAGCGTCGCTGAACTTTGGGGCTTGATCATAGGTCGAGCTGGTGCGGTTCAACCGGAGTACCCCGACGCCTCACTAATGTGGACAGGGTGCGGCGACGTCGGCGACAATAGCTTCAACTGCATCCGCACTCTGACCGACATCCGTCTTAAGCTGGGCGCCGCCGATGAGGGGTGGAGTGTCGCCGCCCGCAACGGCAACGTGTGCCTCGTGCCCACCGACCCCCGCCACGGCTACCAGCAGTGGATTCAGGACACCAGGTACAGCCACACGCACACTATTCCCGTCTAGTAGCTAGGCTCCTCTCTAGAAGCACAGACTAGCGATTAACGTTTTCTTGAATCTTGCAGAGACATGATCAAGGACAAGGATGGCTACCCTGCTTTCGCCCTCGTCAACAGAGTCACTGGCGACGCCATTCAGCGATCCCGATGTGATGGCCCTGTAAGATACGTAGCGCCGACACTTCTCAAAACTGCCGTACCCGTGTCTGGACACGTGTCCCGTGTCGGACACGTGTCGGACACGCCCCGACACGTGTCGGAGAGGTGTCGGCTTTTTTACATTTTCAAATAATTAAAAAAAAACGGGACACGTCCGGGACACAGCCAGGACACGGGAGGACACAGCCCTCGCCCCTCAGCCCATCGATACATCGCCCGAGTGGCCCGACCCCCGAGCCGCTGCCGCATCCTCCTCCCAGGCCGCCGCCTCCTCCCAGGCCTCCTCCTCCCATGCCTCCTCCACCCAGGCCGCCGCCTCCTCCCAGGCCGCCGCCCGCCGTCGCCGTCGCCGTCTCCGTCTCAGGCCGCCGCCGCGTCCTCCTCCCAGGCCGCGTCCTCCTCCCAGGCCTCCACCCAGGCCGCCGCCTCCTCCCAGGCCGCCGCCCGCCGTCGCCGTCTCCGTCTCAGGCCGCCTAATTGTGAGGCCTCTCCTTTTTCTCCTACTCTATCTCACATCTAATCATGTGCGTGTAACAGCTTCCCAAAGCTTCCTTCCTCTTGGGTGTGGCTTCCTCCTGCTACTTCTTTTTTTTTTTGCTCCCGGCTTGGCTTCCTTGCTTTCTTCTTTTCTTTTTTGCTCCAGCCCTGTGCACGTATACAGTAGCTCCCCAAAGCTTCTGTGCTTGCACCCCAAAGCTTCTGTGCTTGCAGCAGCTCTTGCAGAGTCTGCTTCCCTGCTTTCTTCTTTTCTTTTTTGCTCCACCCTGTGCACGTATACAGTAGCTCCCCAAATTCTTTTCTTTTTTGCTCCAGCCCTGTGCACGTATACAGTAGCTCCCCAAAGCTTCTGTGCTTGCAGCAGCTCTTGCAGAGTCTCTTCTTTTGTTGGCTCATCTCCCCAAAGCTTCCCTGCTTTTCCTTTTGTTTTTCCTGGAAATGTGAGACATGCGGGATTGGGGAATCGAACCCGCACGGGTTAGAGGGCCACCGCCACTCCTAACCACTAGGACACAACCCAGTCCTCCAAAAGTAGGATACTTAATGCCTTCAACCACCAATGAGAGGAGAGGATTGTGGATGTGAATCCATGGGAGTGCCACTTTGTGATACTGGTGCTTGTAAAGAGCTTTGAGCTGCCTATGTTTTTTCTATTGACTGGTGTCGAACATTCCAGTGAGCTACATATGACTTTCTATTCACCAGTGTCTATCAATCCAATTACCTGCGACAAAAGAAGCAAAAAAATAAGTGTAAGTGCTTTGCTGCGAGTCAACTTAAAAGTAACTCCTAGAGCCAACCCAAGCAAATGATATCTCGATATTGCTTTCAATTGGAATCGAATGAACAGGGACAAAAATATAAATAAATTCATCCAGCTTTGGATCTGAAGTAAAGTACAATTACTTGGGAGTCAGATGTGCCACCCCTTCGATTTTTTCATCTAATCTCCATACTTTACTTGGGAGTCAGATGTGCCACCCCTTCGATTTTTTCATCTAATCTCCATTTCTTTCACTCTCTCCCAAGTACTGCCCAAATGGAAAGGCCACAAACACAATTCATGCTCAATATTAAGAGCTGATGAGATTCATATTTAGATAGATCCTGTAACGAAGACTCAAAGAGGAGGACCAGCAACGTACGTCTTGTTACCTCGTTAAATCGCTAGAGATTGGAGCCGTCAAGCGCATGGGGGAATTGCGGACATGATCTGTGTTGGTTGTCAGTATGGCAAGGCTCATCAACTACCTACAAAGAGTCTTAATATCGGTTCAAGACACCACTGGAGCTTGTACACTCAGATGTTTTCAGTTTAATCAAGCAAATATCTTTTGGAGGGATGGGGTACATTGTAACCTTTATTGATGACTTCTCTAGGTACGTGGGTGTTTACTTTATAAAAGAGAACTTCGAGACTTTTACAAAGTTTAAGGAGTTTAAGGAAAAGATAGAGGGTGAACTCGATAAGAAAATTCAGTGTCTGTGCACTGGCAATGGAAAAGAATATTTATCCAATGAGTTCATCATCTATCTCAAGGAACACAAGATAAGTAGACAATTAACTTGCCCCAATACTCCACACAAGAATCGTCACCTTGCTGAAACTTGTCGAAGTATGCTCCATGCCAAAAATGTGCCTGGAAGGTTCTGGGCTGAGTGTTTGAGGACAACAGCCTATGTAATTAATAGGCTGCTTCAAACCAAGCTGGCATTCAAGACCCCCCATGAAATGTTGTGGAAGGTTAAATCAGCAGTAAGCCATCTCAAAGTATTTGGCAAAGTATTTGGCTGTGTCTGCTACGTATTTGTGCCTGACCATCTGAGGAGCAAATTTGAAAAGACGGCGATTCGATGCTTCTTCATTGGCTATGATGATGCACGGAAAGGTTGGAGGTGATGTGATCCAACCACAGGCAAATGTCACACCTCAAGAAATGTGGTGTTTGATGAAGCTTCTGCATGGTGGTCACCACAGAAGGTCGAGTTGCCAGAATTTCATAGGATGGAGGAGATTCCAGAAGAAATTCAACAAGAGGAGGATCCAACACCAACTCCAAGTAAAGACGAAGAGAGTTTAACAAATAGAGTCAAGATCCCTCGGAAGACTGGTGTACATCATTTAACCCAAGAGGATCCTCAACCTCAAGAGCTTGAAGGGCCTATTCAAGAATTACGAAGAACAAAAAGGAAAATAAAGCCTAACCTGAGGTATGCAAATACTTCACTTATTGATGACTCTTTACCTATTGAGCCATCTTCATATGAAGAAGCTTCAAAAGGCCCTGAGTGGCGTAAAGCAATGAAGGAGGAGATTAAGGCACTAAATGAAAATGAAACATGGGATTTAGTGCTAAGGCCTCAAGATGTGAAGCCCATATCTTGTAAATGGGTTTACAAGGTGAAGACTCGTCCAGATGGCTCAATTGAAAGGTATAAGGCTCGACTTGTTGCTCGGGGATTCTTTCAGCAATATGAAATGGACTATGAAGAAACATTCAGTCTATGGCCTAAAGCAAGCTCCACGATCATGGTACGGGAAGATCGATGAGTTTCTCGTACAAAGTGGATTTAAAGTCTCTCCATCGGATTCTAGCTTATTTGTGAAATCCAAAAAATGAATACTAGCAGTAGTCCTAGTCTATGTCGATGACTTGATCATCACAGGGGATTACACTGAGGAGATACAAAGGACTAGAGAGAATCTCTCAGTCCGATTTCAGATGGAGGAGCTTGGAGAGTTAAAACATTTTCTTGGACTTCAAGTGGAGAGAATAAAGGAAGGGCTATTTATAGGCCAACAAAAATATGCCAAGGATCTTTTACAAAAATATGGAATGCTCGATTGCAAGCCTGTATAAACCCCAATGGATGCTAATGTAAGGCTTCAAGAAGACGAAGGAAAATACCTTGAGGATGTGACTTGTATCGACAGCTGGTTGGGAGTCTCATATATTTTACATTGACTCGACCAGATATAGCCTACTCAGTTGGCGTAGTGAGTCAATACATGAGCAATCCAAAGAAGTCTCATCTTGATGCAGTCAAGCATATCATCAGGTATGTTAAGGGCACCATCAATTTTGGTATTCTATATAAGAAGACAAAAGATTGTCAGATGATTGGATACTGTAACGCCGACTATGCTGGAGATTGTGGGACTCGGCGATCAACCATGCGATACTCTTTCAGTCTTGGATCAGGAGCTATATCATGGTGCAGTAAGAGACAACCAACTGTGGCACTATCCAGCATTGAAGCAGAGTATCGTTCAACAACAACAGCAGCACAAGAAAGCACCTGGCTTAAGCGGCTGATGGAGGATCTTCACCAGCCAACAGAATACCAAGTAAGGATTTTCTGTGATAATCTATTTTCCATTCGACTCGCAGAAAATCCAGTTTTTCATGTAAGGACCAAGCACATAAAAGTTCACTATCACTACATTAGAGAAAAAGTTCTTGGAGGAGGAATAGAGATGGTGACAACAAAGACGGATGAACAAATTTCCGACATCCTTACAAAAAGGCTCAATAAAACAAAATTTGAGAAGTTCGGAGAGGCACTCGGCATGATTTGCAAGACTCCACTACATAGAAGTTTACCTTAGGGGGAGTGTTAGAATATTCTACAAGAATCATGATATATGAAGGTTTCTTGTCATGATAAAGTCTAGAAACTTTAGTATGGTAAAGTCAAGTATTATGAAGGTTCTAGGTCTATATATTTCTAGCAAGGCATGGCTAGGATCTTGCCAAGTGTCATCCATCCAATGGTTTTGTATGTCTATATAAGGAGGGTGCCACCCCTTGTCATGTCATTCATTCCAAGGGGCATGGTGGCAAGAGCATGGTGGTAGTAGTGCTAGGTGAGAGTGTCAAAAAGGGTGAGTGCTAGGATATCCACTCTTGTAATATTTTAGTTTAGTAATAAAATTTTGTTTGTGTAAGTATTAGTCTCCCGGTTATATCGTGCTATTTCTAAGTGTTTAGTGCATTGTTAAACTAGTGATTCATTAGTCGGTGGCTTGGTCGCTCAAAATCACTAAGATCTTTTGATTCATTAGCCGGTGGCTCGGTCGCCTGGAATCATTCCTATCTTTCACATGGTCGGCTCTACCGCCGAAAGTAAGGTTTATGGTGCACTAAACAATTAGAAATAAAAAAGGTAGATCTTAGATCCACCTCTGCTTCCAACAAGAATATCATGAATACAAATAAATTTTTCATGCATGGGCAAGTAATTAAGTACATGTTGGGTAAATACAACTATGATAGAAAGTATATAAATATTGGGCCTAAAATTTTTAGCAAGCATTCCTACGCTAGAATAAAGAAAAAGTTATGCTTCATTTCTTCTATAATAAAAATTTATATTAAACAAATAATTCCACTGACTATAGAGTAATTTTACGAGTAGAATAGAGAATACACACATGTCCTACTTTACTTACCTTACATGCTTGCACATGATTTTGCTATGTAAATATAATATATATGAAAGTAAAAGTAACATTTGTTATAAAAAATCTTATTCTTCATACGTATTTATTCTAACAGTTGTAAAGATATTATGGGCCACTCGGTTCTATAAAACACATTTGAACGTCAGATAATGTATAGAGCTGAGTGGTTCTCTTCTTAAAGATAGAAAAGGAAGCTATAGAAAAGGAAGCTATAAAAGTGAAAAGTAAGGTGAAAGTTAAGTTAATAATAATTGGAATGAGGTGGCAAAAGGGGATCCCATTTTTCAAATTATTCTCAAGATTAATATATTCACAGAAGATATTGCAGGGGCCCTACGGTTGGGCAAAATCGCATCTTGTCACTTTACACAACACATGAAGACAGTTAATCGCGTAAATTTCTTACATTTTGTTAGTTGTTAATTTTTTTTCATATTTTTAATCTATATCATAATAGTAATATTATCTTATATATGTATGTAGAATTTTGTTTATTTTTTCAACGAGCGGAATGTGGATTTGTGAATAAAGAATAAGCTTTGTTTGCTTCTGTGTGAATGATATGCTTTGGAATTTGACACTGAATATATCCTTGCTGGTGAAACTGAAGATCATTTGGACGACCCTGAATATATTATTTCTATTGAAACTAAAGATTATTTGAATGGCATGATTATTGATGAATGATGATCTCAACTCTAGCGACTTTGTTCGGCATGATTCTTACAAATGATGACCTCAACTGTAGCGACTTTTGTTTGTTTACATGTCATATTTTACTTTCAATTGGGTTACGGAGAAATTAGTATGGCTAAGTCTATCAGAGACTTAAACATCCAATGATCCAATCAAACCTTTAAGTGAATTTTTTCCCTCGTCTTATCTGCTGCCGTGACGTGACGATGTTGGTCGGCTCGTACGTCTCGCCGGCCGCATGCTGCAATACCACGTGCTCGCATTGCATCTATTCCACGTCTTGATGTGCGTCGCCCTAGGCCACGTCCCGCGATGCACTCGAGCCGACGAGCTGCGTAGGCTGGTCGCTCTAATAATAAAAGTATCTCTAATCACCTATTAGCTGGTGCTGTCCACCCATATGAAAAATCCCATTTAAAAACACACTTATTGGGCTATTAACCGTAAAGCCCAAAGCTCAAATCGAACATACTCCCTCCGCCCACACAAAAATGTCATAAATGTTTTTTAATGGGATGTTTTAGATGGGTGATTAGTCCCTTCGTCCACACTGATAGTTCCTTGGGCAAAAGGACCAATTGGGCCCACATTGATGGCATGGTGGCATGTGGTTGGGTCACGTGACGGCGAAGACTTTTAGAGGAAGGAAGCTTCCCTCTGAGGATCGTCCAGTTCCTAAAGAACCTATCACTAAAATTCCCAAAAGGACTAAGCAGAACGAAAAGGGTTTTCCATGAGATGGTAAATGAAAACGATTAGCCCCACACGAGGTTTGGGAATAAGTGATAGTCTGATAATGAGCAAGAAATATACGTCTTTCTGCTAAAGAGGATCTATTAAACTCATAATTCATTAGATCCTTGTTATTAATGTCAACTGGGTATCATAAATAAATGGATCCCGGTTGTAGCACAATAGTACTTAAGTATGTGGCCAACTCGGTGCGGCATGTTGATAGACTAGACATATATTTTCCCACTGACAGTTGGAACATCACACTGGTCAAGACGGCTGGGACAGACAGATTAACACTTTACTGTAGATGAACAGTACGACATTGAGTACAAAAGTAGGGCATGACGTAGCATACCCACCCATGCGCATGCATGCTTTCGACCAACTGATGGTATAAATACAAGAGAAAATTACACCATTAGTTCCCAAACTTGTCCCGCATGTGCGCATAAATCCGTAAGTATCGAAACCGCATATTTAGGTACCCAATATTGCGAAACCGTTGCAATCAAGTCCATAAGATGGTTTTTTAGGCTGTTTTGGTGATGTGGACTGCCATTTCAGCGCGTACGTGACATTTTTTCTTTCTTACTTCTAATGTGGGAGCTCTCACGTACATGCATGCGAGGAGAGGTAGAGAGGTGAGACGGGGAGAGATGACAAGTAGGTCTCACATTAAAAGTAATAAAAATAAAATAAAAATGTCATGTAGGCGCCGACATGACAGTCCACATCATCAAAACAGTCTAAAAACCAGCCTATGGACCTGATTGTAATGGTTTCGCAAGTTTGGGTACCTAAATAAGCGGTCTTGATACTTACGGATTTATTTGCACAGGCGGGACAAGTTTGGGGACTAATGGTGCAATTTTCTCTTACTCAAAATATATTAATTTGGAGTTTTGTGATAGATTGCATCCAGAGCTTTTCTTACACATTTCATGAGCAACCTTACATATTTACAAACACAAATACCTCTGTTATAAAATGCCATGCTTTACAAAATGATATACACTTAATGCTAGAGTGGCTATCGTGCTCACTTCAATGAGAGTCCATCCACTAATGCCTGCCTTGTCTATAAATCTATCACAAATGGGCAATCCTCTTCTTGTAATGCATCACATGTTCATCCCCTAATTCCTGCTGAGAGTTCATCCCCTAATTCCTGTTGAGATTGTTGGCCTTGGTCATCTGCTCAAATTATAAGCGTTAGTTGTACTCGGTTAACAATGCGATCATCTTATAAGAAAAATTGTAAAGGGTGCAAGGATTTGTCAATGTTTTTTGTGTTACTGTCCTTTTCACTGAATAAAGACAAAGATGTAATATGGAACAATTCCTTTATGTTTGGTGTGCTGCTGTTAGAGAATATTGGTTACCATACGTATATTTTTCAGGACTTCAGAATATATTGGTATGCTGCTGTCCAAAGAATATTCCTTTACTTCTTGCATTCCTTTGTAAGAAACACCGAATATGAGATTTGTAACAGCCTAATTTTGGGGCGTTTTCAAATCTTGGTTGAATTCAAAATTTCGTTTGATTTTGAACCAATTGGATCAATTTAAAACCAAAGATAAAATTTCAAATGCAAATAAAAATCATACTTCTCTCTTCCTTCTCTTATGGGCATTCCATCAAACACCTTGCAGGCAACTTCCTCTCTTTCTCTCCCTCACCCTTTTTCTTTCCCACGTGGCCCCTGCCCTGCTCTGCTGCCTCTGCCGCGCCGCTCGCGCTGTCCCATCCGGCGCCGCGCGGCTCTCGCCATCCCGTCCGGCGCCGCGCCATCACTTCGCCCCGGCGTGCTCTGCTCGCATCTTGTCACCGTTAAGACCGCCTCGCCCAGCCGCTCCGAGCTCGCCCGTGGCCCCCTCCGCTCCTCGCGACATCCTATAACCATGGTCGAGCCGCATGCTGTGCCCCGAGCTTTCCCCAAAGTTTTCCCCCAAATTTTCCCCAATCAGTCGCCGTGCGGAACCTCGTCGATTCGGTGACCATACTTCGATTCTCTTCTCCTAGAGCTCCTTCGCGAACCTCCTAACCCATCCTCACTACCAATTTGTACAGGCCATCACCGGAGAACCTTGGCATCGGGAGCTCGGTTTTGACGGCCGTCATCGCCTCCACGCCGACTAACCACCCTGGACCTCCCCGGCCTACGGAGGCCCCTCGGTGAGCATACACCATCCCTAGTGATGCTCCTGCCCCTCCATACTTGCATGTACATGCTTGAGCAGTAGATGCCGTGCTTCGCCGAGCCTAGTTCCGCTGCCAGTACGGACACAGCCGCGTCGCTGCCCGGTTCGCCTTGCCGTTGGCGCCAATAGATGCGGTTCGGAGTAGAGATTCCATTTTTCCTCTTTGCCCACGCCGCCATGCCCCCATCCGCCGGCTAGCCGAGCTCGCCGGAGCTTCAATGGCGGACACCGTCTGGAGGAAGAAGACGATGCCTGTAGCGATTGGTGTAGTGCTAAGCATGTGAAACAATGACAAGTGGGGCCGAGCTTGGGTGTGTCCCAGGAGACCGACAGGTGGGCCTTGGTCCCACTTGTCAATAAGTGGAAACGTAAAATCTAAAATACGCTTTCGGTTAAGCCCTTGCGCAGCCAGCTAAAGCCACGTTCGGCCCAGCTTCGGCCCAATTCCAGTCCAAGGCAAAATTTGGCATTTAATTCCGAATTTTCGTCAATTCTTGTGACACAGCACGTTTGTAGAATTTATTTAAAATAGCAAATGACCACCAAAAATTATGAATTTTTTTTAAAACAATAGTACAGAGGGTTTACTATCTATTAAAAATATCAAAATAAATAGTGTAGTGCGCAAATTAGAATAATAAAATCGTATTAAGCCTAATGGCAACCTTTTTCCTATTTTTCAGGGTTTCTTAATTTATTAAAATCCGTAGGCACCTCCTAAACTCTTAGAAAATTTATAATTAATACTAAAAATTATTAGAGACATAATAAGATTATTGACCCAAGCACTGTTCATAGGTTTTCTCTAATTAAGTGATTAGTGATCATCCGTAATACTTTCTAAATAGAAAATTAGATCGAAATGATTTTCGTGATCATAAAAACTAGAAATAAGTTTGCAAGAATGTCGGAGAATTATATAAAATATAATATACTCTTATAAACCCAAGGGGAATGTTAGAAGCCCTAGAAAGATTAAAAGGTACCGATTATGCTAATACAAGACTAGAGCCCCATTATTTAAGATCGTGTGCGGTCTATTTAAAACTTAAGGAAACATCTTTAGACATGAAATAACCTTCTGGACTAAGAATAAATCTTTGGACCTAGGGGTATAAGAGGAAGACCTCTGAAGTGATAATTTGCCTTCGAAGATTGACAGAACCCACAGGGTTAGTTAGCCCGTGTATAAACTAGCATACACCAAAATGCATTCATACCCAGAGCTATTCTCCATCAATAAGGGCATAGCTAAGGTACAATATATCCTTCACGTTGATAGTTCATGACAATTAACGTGATGGCTAATATCGAGATTATATAATCCAAATAAGGCTTTCTAGGCATTGAAATAAGAAATGTATCGATACGCTAAACGTTAATAAAAGTAGTTCTTTTATGAGAGAGATTAGAGAGACTACCCTTGACTGAGTAAATATAAATTTGGCACTATGTCGTTTATAAGCCGATTTAGCTTTGTAAAGGTACCCCCCTAACTTGCCACCCAGCCTGTCATAAGGTGAACAAGATAGATCTAGCCTAGTTCTCACTTGAATTCGAAATATAATGCGTAATGACTATTTTTCAAAAACAAGATTAAATCTCGGAAAGGGAACTTAATCTGGAATACGACACATTTTAGCCCCAAGGAATTTCTTGCGTTATTGTCCTTAAATCGCACAACCTCGATGATGTCACCGCATGCCCCTGAGCCCCTATGAAACCTATCTCTTTATAGATTCTCTTAGGATCCGTGTATTAAATAGGAATACCGAAGAGACGCGAAGGTAGCCTATGTAGGCTCGTAATTAGTGCGTAGAAACAATTGCATATCATGCATGGCATGACCGTTCGCCAAACTATCGGCAAGATTCCCCCTTAGGATGAAATAGGATTGTCGAACGAAAGCATTGTTGCATTCATGCATCATGTCTTTTCTGCACTATTGGTTATTTATTGACGTTTATCGGTAATAGACGTAACCGGTTCTGAGGAAAGATTCGGCGATACCGAGGAAGATCTTCCACTGGACCAAGGCGAGTTAAAACTTACTCTTTAGATGTGATCCGTATTAGGGAGAGACAGCGACTGTCCCTAGTGCGGATTAACATCACTATTTAGCATGTTCATTACCCAGTTTTCTGATAATTATTTTGTTTATTAATTAAATGCATGCTTAGTAGTCTGCCTAGTTGTTAATCATGTAATATTTATACATGCCTGCCTTGAATTATCTAGCCTTAATGACTGTCTTGATTGTCATTGCCCTTGATAGCCATGCTTAGTCTGGAAATCACTTTAACCCTACCTAATGGGTAAAACTTGCTTAGACTTGCTTAGACTTAACAAATCTTCTTGCTAATTGCCACGGAACGGTGAACCGATATTCACCGGTTATTCTTTATTCTCATTCAAATGTGACAGGACATATGACAGTTAGGGCTGGTAGATGCATGTTGGGCTGATTGTGTTTGTGGGTATGGTTATGTGGGGACTTGATCGGTTTGGTCAATCGGTTGGGAAGGTCCAAGTGTGTGGTGTGGTTAATGACCGTGGATGTAGAGAATGATTGGTGGGTTGCCCCTAGTTGGACTTGGACATCCGGAGGGATGATTAACGCACGAGATGCCTAGTGCTGGGTTTAACTAGGGCTTACCCAGGAGGAGCGCGGAATAATACGCGTAGCGGAGAGATCGCTGCCATCTGCGGGATGGTTCCAACACAACACGTGGCCATCGCGCAGAGTACAGGTCTTAGATCGCCAGTTGAGAGCACTCTGCGGAGGCCTGCTGGGACCAGTCTCGATAGGGGACCAACATCGGCCATCACCGAGGGTGATAATGGCCACACATCCCCAGGATGACGGTCGGCTAGTGTGGGCCGGCAACCCTACTAGGCCGGGGTGATCATGCTATGGCATGTGTGGTCCACAACAGGATTTGCCAAATCATGAAAGGATGGCAGGACTAGGAATGGTTGGGAGCAACCAGAAGAAAGTTCATGAGGAACGAAAAAGCTGGTGTGGTGATCTGTTAAACTGGTTGTGTTATGGCAAAGAGTTGGTCGATTGTGGGTTGTGTATTTGGATGTGAGTTGTCGATTGAGGATTGGTTGGTATGTTTGGTTGACTAGTTGGGTTTGAGTGTATTGTTAAGATGGAAACCCTTGACTTGTATTAATAAGATCAAATTCTAGTTGATGCTAGTTAGGATGTTTCCAACACTCTTATAAACTTGGCTTTACGCACAAAAAACTTACACAAAAAATAAAGCCTTCTAAGCACTATATGCATTAAGAGAAGTGTTAACTAGCCAGCGTTTGGATGACGCTGACCTCGCATATTTACACTCTTTTAGATTAACCTTAAGGAAGGATTTGCTCGAGTGTCGCAAAGGAGATGACCTGGCTACGGTGGCCATGATGCGGTTTAGGGTTTGCTCCAGTCGCCTGCAGGATTGCATAGCCGTTGGAAGATATTGTGGTTAAATCTATAAGCTCTGCTGACTCTGATGGTTTACCTTTAAACATCGTCAGGCTTTTCGGCTTATTTAATATTAAGCCTACGTCATACAATAAGGTATGTAATTTTTTGAATAATGAAACGTATGTCTGCATGATACTCGACTATGTATTGCACGCACTAGAGTACTGATCTAGGGTCTAGTGCATGTGTACAACAGCCCTCTGGTAAGTATAAAAATGAGGGCTGACAAGATTGTGTTCCATTTCTGTGTACAACATCAAGAACCCTAAACCTAAATCAAGAAAACTTCTGCTCCTTTGGCCTAATTTAAGGCAGGCTCAATTTCAGATGCAACTCAGTTGAAGATGATAGGCCATTGATGGCCTATTCTGTAGGTAAACACCACGTTGAGAAGTACATGGCTATTCCTTTGGGCATTTTGGAATTCATTGAAAAAAAAAACAAGAAACATGGTTAGTGCAACCGCTAGGTAAACTATGCATTAATCCAAGTCAGAATACAATGCCAGTGTGCCTTGCGAGGAGTTCAGCTTGAACTTGTCAAGAACCCCTTTTTTTTAGGGAAATTGTCAAAAACCCCTTTCTTGACCTAAAGACAAATAATTCAATCTAAATACTCTGCAGGAAAAACTCAGTACATTGACCTGAAGTATACTTGAGACATGAGAGTATTTCATCATTAGCCAAGTGCTGATCTTACATAGCTACAAGTTGTCAAACAGAGCTGATAAGTTTTGTTATTATCGCAATAATAGGTGGCAGAAGTTCTTTCGATCGAATCAGCCATTTATTATACAGGAAAATTCATAAAAAGCAAAAAATAGATCCGTACATTTAGAAAAAAGTCTACTTTACCTCCCTCTACTGTTGCCTCGGTTTGGTTTTCCTCCCTCTACTCCAAAACCGGGTAAATTACCTCCCTCTACTTTGTACCCACTGCTCGCTACCATTGCAAAGTTGAGAAACGCCCTCAACTATGATCATGTCAGCATCATGTTCTGCCAACAAAACAAGGTAAATGATCTATATGGTTTGGCTACTGCTGCTCCCTTTGTAGCTGGCCAGTAGCCCTTGCGATCACTGCCCTTGCGAATCCAACGGCTACAAGCGCGTTGGACGGGGATAGTGACCATCGCCTTCCGTACGGCCGTATCTACCCCATTCAACACACAAGTACAACTTTTTACACTGGCCGACCACATTACTGTTGCTGTAGCAACCAGTCTCATACTCAACCAAGCTCAGCCAGTGGAGCTTCCGCTTCCGCTTCAGCTTCGAGGGAGGGAGCAAGAAGATAATCAGCTAGAGAACATCCATCATCATCAGCTGGTTAGTCCCTTCCACCACCCGATACATATAGCTCTTCATACTAGAGTGTTAGGGCCTGTTTGGTTGGTGCCACACCTTGCCTAACCACACCTTAGGCAAGTGTGGCAAGCCACACTTTTGTGGCTCCAAAAATCAGCGCTACACCTTAGGCAAAGTGTGGTAAAAAAATCAGTCTATGACGTGTGGGTCCTGTGGCTAAGAAAGTGTGGCAAGCCACAGCTGTGACGCGAACCAAACACCAGACATAAAAACTGTGGCGCGCCTAACCTTAGTTGTGGCAGCTTTGGCAGCAAACCAAACAGGCCCTTAGTTACTTATCTTCTTCTCTTGATTTGATCTCTCAGGAGAGGATACACTTCTTTGACAATCAAAAGCTACCTCAAAGAATTGTTTGCCTGATGTGCTAGGTATGTTGTTAGTTCAAAAAACATACATACATAAAATTTCTTTCAAAAAGAAACATACATAAAACTTTGGATTTCTAGGCTAACTAATTGGCCACGCTGTCCTTCAACTCAACTGATTTTTTGCGTGTATCTTTTCACCATACGACATGAATTAGTTTGATCCACTTTCTTTCTAACTTGTTTTCTTGTTTAGTTCGTTTTGCTACCTGTTTAGTTTCTCCCTTTTTTTCCTTTGTTTTCTTAGGAATTGCTCGTGAGGTTCAAGAAGTTCTTGCCGATCAAGTAGTTGACCTGCGAGAAAGTTTTGTTAGGAGGTTTAGGAGCCAGAAGGCTATGTTTGATCATAACAAAGGCCGAAACTCAAAAGAGCCAATACATGTACGCTTCTAAATGGCTTTTTTCATGTACGTTGAGCTTGTACCTTACATAGTGAACGGCTTGTTAGAAATAATCTTAGGGTTTAAACAACATTAAACTGACACTTAAACATAATTAGCTTAGCCTAATACATGAACACAAAGCGTGTAAATCAGTGAGCTTTTACCAGCACATATTGCCATCGGTAGACAGCGAAGAAGAGTGAAATCATCACCCCTCACGTGATGTTTGTCGATGTAGAGCAGTGGAGAGGTGTAAGGATCCTAAGCCGAGAGGGGGGGGGGGGGGGGGAATCGGCTCTTTTCAAATTTTACTTCTCTCAATTCGCTTGCTTAGTTAGTCAAATTAGGAACACAAGCTATCGATGGATTTAGAGTCTAGTTACGGAAGCGATCACAATGAGGCACAAGCGACTACTAGGAGGCTCGATGACACTCACATGCAAACGATCAAATCAATATGCAAAAGTAAATGAGTGAGGCGAGGAGACGCAAACCGAGTTGTTTACCGAAGTTCGGTGCACAACACATGAATACCTACGTCTCCGTTGAGGAAACTTCTC
Source organism: Raddia distichophylla (assembly GCA_005191435.1). Classification (NCBI taxonomy): domain Eukaryota; kingdom Viridiplantae; phylum Streptophyta; class Magnoliopsida; order Poales; family Poaceae; genus Raddia; species Raddia distichophylla. Next base: position 511,018 of record SPJY01016462.1, read on the forward strand.
ACACAGAGAAGTCGGGACTCTCTCGTCCCTTGCCCTCAATCCACTCATGGTAGCTCTTCACCAACACATGGTAGGCGAGCTCCCAGCCTTCACACAAGACGAGTTCTTCCATACGCGGGAGCTCCTCGCACCTGCGGCGTCGACACACGGCTCTGACCTCCGACACACGGAGGGTTTTGTACACAACCTTCAACGGATGAAGGTAACGCACCTCCGACACACGGAAGTGGCCCCCGACACACGGAGGATTTCGGTGGACGTGGTTGTTCGAATGATGAAGCTCGTGGCGTGATGACGATCTCTCCGACGGCGAAGTCCCAAGAGCACAAGATTGAAGACCGTCTCTCACCACTACCCCTTCTCTCCCACCATGAAAACTAGGGCAAGAACACCATGAGAGAAGGGGCAAGACTTGGGGTTGAATGAGAAGAGATAGGGGGCATATTCTTCTTCCTCTTCCTCTCTTCTTCTCCATCAATCTCTCAAACACATGGAACCCTAGGTGGAGATGAAAACCATGGAAGGAGCTCTCTAGGGTGGCTAGGGCAAGGGGTGGCTGCTAGTGAGGCTCTCTCCCCTTCCCCCGTGCTGGTGGCTCCTATTTATAGGCACAAGGCAAAACTCTAAGAATGGACGGTTCAGATTTGATTTCCCGAGATTCAATTTAGCTCATTTGCTCAAATTTAATTGCCATATCTCAGACCTTTGTCGACACCACCCAGCATGACACTGAAAGTGAAGTGTCTTGGTCATCCAAAACTCCCCCTAAGTTCATGCCTAGTGCAATGACAAGCTATCTCATAGGGAAGGATTGGTGAGATATGGATGGCCCTTTGTGGCCTTATTTGATAATTTTGCATAATTTTCAAGATTAGCTCAACATTTCAAAAGTGGTTGCTCATTTCTAAACAAGGCATAAGTCAAGTGACAAATAGATAGCAAGTTTAGAACTAGATGCACAAGTTTATTCAAAATACAGTAGAGCAACAAAGAGAGACTATGGGCATTAGCAACCTAGTACTTGCTCAAGGATACAATTTTCACAATGATTTCGAGTTAAAGCACATATTGAGCAATAGACATTCAACGCATGAGATTGCTATCAAGATCATATGATTTCATACTAAAACTCAATCTGAAACAAGTATAACAAACAAAACCCACAGTGCTCAGCTACAATGGCTTCAAAAGATTTGCAACGAATGATGAAGCCCGCGACCAACTCAAGCAATGTTTGACTTATCTAAGATGTTCAACTCATTTCTCAATTTGCAGAAACGTGCCTCATCGAGTGGCTTAGTGAATATATCGGCAAGCTGGTCCTCTGTCCTCACGTGCTCAAGCACAATGTCGCCCTTCGCCACATGATCCCGAAGGAAATGGTGACGGACATCAATGTGCTTGGTCCGTGAGTGTTGGACCGGGTTGCACGCTATCTTCACCGCGCTCTCGTTGTCGCATAGGAGAGGCACATGGTCAAGTTTAAACCCAAAGTCAAACAGTGATTGTGTCAAATAAAGAAGTTGTGCACAACAACTCCCTGCCGCTATATACTCAGCCTCAGCAGTAGATAGCGACACGGAGTTCTGTTTCTTTGACGCCCATGACACAAGACACCTACCCAAGAAGTGACATGTCGAGTGGCGGCCGCCTTGCCCGGTGGCGGGACCCACTGCTAAATTGCTAATTCATTTACACAGTGGATTATTATATTAATTTTCATTTATCTTTTGATTATTTGAGCAATTTTTCTAAATAACATTAAAACAAAACTTAAGGAATTATCCAATCCAAAAAGGCATAATTATCATGTAATGTGGCATTATCAAAATGATTAAGGGTTAATCCAAAACAATTAGTACTAACAGTGAGATTAAGAAAAAATAATGTTACAAATTAGCCCTTAAACATACTTAACATGATTAGGCATGATTAGTGTTATTCAAAAGATCGACCTGAGCACATGAAGCGATGGCTCAGAAATGCACAAAGCTGCTCTAATTCACTGTAGGTATGGCTTGCCATTTGGCTAGCTCGTTTGTTAACGACGGTGTAGCCCAGAAAAGGAGCTGAGCTCGGCTTAACCATACGTGCGGGCTGGCAACCTGCTCATGAGCCAGCCCACGAACATGTACAGTTTAGCTTGTAGCCCAGCAGATGCACGGCCGTGGCCCAGAAAAAAGAGACTGCACAGAGGCACAGCAAGAGCAACTGCTCAGCTTCGTAACATCTCCAGTTAGTCGATTCACGTCGCTCCGATCCGACAAAATCATGCGGAGAGTAGGGATGGCATTGGGCCCCATTCCCCGATCCTCGGCGGGGAATCCTCTATTAGGGTTTTGTTCTTTTTAGTGTATCGTACCATTGCGTATTAATGTAGCAAATTTTGTTATTTTTATATAGTCTATATGTTGTGATAATTTGTAATGATTTTTTCGTGATTTTTAGTAGTCAATCCAAAGATCCTAAAACTATTTTAAAATTTTTTTTATAATTTTTAGACCTTATTTTAAAGGCTTTTAAATTTGCTACAATAATACGCCAACGCAATGGTACGCTGAAAAGAACAAGGCCTAGAAGACGGGGATGGGGCAAAATGATTCCCCGCGGGGAGGGAATTGGGACTGTCCCCGTCGGGGATGGCAGGTTCGGGTACGGTCCACCACTCCCCGTCCCCGTTGCCCGTTCGGGGCCCCGACTTGTGTATGACAGATGGTCCTTCCCCCAACGAACGCCCATTACCCAGCTGCTCGGCCCAAATATCCCAGCCGCCGCCCGCCAGCTCCCACTCCCCACACCGCAGTCTCACCCTCCCTCCTCCCGTTTCATTAAGCCTAGCCGCCGCCCTCCTGTGATTCACGCGGCCACGCCTCCTCCTTCTTCAACCCTAGCCGCCAGATCCGGATCCCCTAGCGTGCGGCACGCCGGCATGATGAGCAGTGGCTGTATGGACTATGGAGCTGCTCCCCTGAGGTGCTGACCCCTAGTTCTCTGCATCCTCGTCGAGCGGCTGCAGCACGGATCCACGGTGGCTACAACGGAGGACGACCGCAGGGCTGCAGCACGGATCCGCGGCGTCTACACCGAAGGACGACCGTGGTGGCTGCATTGGTGATTCGGAGGACGGGCTAGACTGTCGCAGCTGCTGTACACCTGCACGCAAAGGTAAAGCTCTTGTACGCCTGCACGCAAATGAGAATCATGCATGGACGATAGCGTTTTTCAATTGCAGGTTTGGTTTTCAATCTCCCATGCTAGTTTGGTTTTAAAACGTACTGGAATTTTTAGATATTTTCTATAAATGGATAATAAATAACCTTTCATCCGCGGCACCATTGAAAATGTACTGCAACAAATGAACATTTTCTTTCTTCAACTTCTGATGGTTGATGCTGGATGTAGCAGTTCTTTGGTTTTCTAACTGCTAGTGAACTTGTTTAGTTGCTTAATTGCTTATATATGCCGGTGAACCTGTTTGTTTTTTATTGGTGTCGATCTATTGGAATCAATATTATCATGTTGTTTTATATGTGCTACTGAACTTATTTTTTTTAGAACACTACTGAACTTATTTGTTTGGTTAAACCATTGATCGTTTTGCATAATATCAATATGTGAATGTGTCTGCTGCTGATTGTTAGAGAGGAGGAATTATAATTATCGGGTATTTGGCGGGTATTTCACCCCGTGGGGTCCCCGTATACCCGAATGGGGACGGGGACGGGGCCAAACCATCCCCGCGACCGGGGACGGGGACGGGGAGCGGGGATTTTCTATATCGCGGGGGACGGGGACGGGGGAGCACTCCTCGACGGGGAATGGCCCCGTTGCCATCCCTAGCGGAGAGTGAGAAGCGGTGGCTGAGCGGTGCCGAGCGCCTCAAGACGGTGGAGACCAAGGCACGGCGGCGCTGCGTAGCATCTCGCCGGGGAGCGCGCGCGGCCCTTCGGCGTCGCGAGCGGCCCCGTGGCGTCGCTCGCGAGAGATGACGGCCGAACGGAGAAGCAGCGACCGCGAGCACGAGAGACGGTTGAACACAGCGACGTGCACGTCGGTGACGCTTATGATGCTCCCCGGCAGTAACTCATCATAAAGGTGCGTCAAAATCACCATCGAATCTGCTCGGTTAGGGTTCCGGATTTGGAAAAAAATGGGGTTTTCGTGATTTGGGAAAAAAGGGATTTCTCTCGATCCAGCTGATTTTAACTTCTAACTCTTTCCCCCTCTTGATTTAGTGTTATGGTGCCAAAATCACCATCACTTTCATGTAATCCGAATTAATTAGGATCTAGTTGGACTTTTAGGGTTTTGGAATTAATGGGGAAAATGGGGCTTTCAGCTAATTCGACTAATTTTGAACTTTCTTATTGCTTCTCTCCCCAAAACATTGAGTCTTGCCGTCGGTTTGGGCTGAAAACTTCAAAACGTGTTGTACATAAAAAGGCCAACATATCGTGACTTAGAGATTGGAGATTTTCTTAACCCAAATGACTCAGTCTTACCGAAAGTGAAAGAAAAGTCTGATAAAATCCTAATTATTTATCTCAAAATCATTCAATACATACGAAATATGATTTATTATGTAAATAAATACACAAAAGAGGTATACTCATTTATTATTCTGCTGCCAAGGGCGGATCTTGGCCCATGGTAGGCGTGCGATTTTAGCCATACCTAACTAGTGGTATTAAGCCTATATAGCTATAACTTTCTGCCTCGTCCGGCATTTTTAGCCTCGTGGGGTAACTGAAAGTCACTAAGACTCACGTAGAGATTAGCCCTTGGTCAAGCCATAGATAATTGGTCAAGCCGTAGCGCCTCATTGCTTAGTTACTACCTTATTGCTTCAGATCCTTAAACCTGTTAGCCTAGCCCTGTAGGCTGCACTGCTTACCGAGCGTTCATGGAATCTAGTCATGGAATGCTATCCTTTTCATGTATGGAACGTTTCTAAATTCATCTCTTTGTGATCAAGCTTGCCTAAATACACCAAAAGAAAAGGATGCCCCAGTACATCATTCCATTAATTTCTGCATGCAATGAATATTTAAAAATGGTCTGAAAATTTAAGAGTCGTTAAGTTAAAATTGAAACGTAATAAGAGATTATCTGTTATCTTTCTTAAGTTGACGAGGCATTCAAAATCTTATCAATCGACGCATGTGTTTGTTCGATGTAATTTATTACGCCCCGTGAACTTTGTCATGTCTTTAAATTATCTTAGATTTCCTTCGCTTAATAAGATCTCGCTAAATTGATTAATTCAACTGTTTCATCACAAATAACATTGCTACTGTTCAAATGAAGACTAGTATGCACAACGCCCTTAATTCTTAAAATAGAAAGAAATTAAACGAATAATTTACAGAACAAATTTAAATTAATGATATGGAAAATAAATTTAAAAAATTACATTTAAACAAAAACATAATCTTTTTTTTTTCAAATTCATCTTATTTTCTCTTTTGAAAATTTAGACACGTTTAACCGGTCATTATCTTAAAAAACTTTAAAGTTTTACAGTGTTCCGGTTTTTAAATTTCTAATAAATCACAATTCATCGTTTGATTTTTTATAATAAGTGATAAAGTAGACGTTTATTATCGAGTAATAGAAGTAATAAAGATTTATAATACTACTGACAATCTTTTCATCTGTAATTTAATCATCGGCTTCGCTAGCTGTAAGAATTATTATATTCGCTTTACATTTGTATGAATTTTTGTTATTAAAGTGAACAGACATATAACTTTTACAAACTATCGTACAATTATAATGTTATTGTTGTAAAAAAACTTATATGACCTAATAAAGTCTCTAATAATATCTTCACATAATTAAATAAAAAAAGTTAGTAAACATATTTTTTCTAATAGAAAAAAGCTAGTTTTTAACTATGTTAATAACTATTCCGTATATTATATTATTCAGAACCTCTTAATATATAGTTAACAACTTTATTAATTACGTATTAGTGTATGTTTAATCGATAAAAAAATAAGATGCTGTATGCATGTTATATGAATTCTTCGGTCGACTATAATAATAAAATCAATATAACCTCATTTGATTATAAATCTTGCCAGCACATATATAATGATAAAAAATAAGATGCTGCATTTACCAATTCTTAGCAAATCCAATACACGTGGGTGTACATTAATACATAAACCCTTAACCTAGATTTATTATCAGAGCTAAGCAATTGTTTCCTGCCCTTGGCTTTTGTGAATCGTTACCTCCATCTAGATCGTTCAGTATGCTCGCTCGCTACATACCTCATCCGTAGCTAGTTTGTTGAGTCTTTTGACTGCACGCAAATGACGCTAGCTAGCTAGCTTGCACCCTCTACTCTGTTACCGCGAGCTATCGATGGTCATGATAGTGCTGGCAAGATTTATCACCAAATGAAGTTATGTTGATTTTATCATTATAGTCGACCGAACAATTTGTATAACATGTATACAGTATCTTATCTTTTCATCGATTAAGTATACATTAATACGTAATTAGTAAAGTTGTTAACTATATATTAAAAGGTTCTCAATAATATAATATATTGAATAGTTATTAACACTTATAAATAAGCTTTTTTCTATTTAATTATGTGAAGATATTGTTGAGACTTTGTTAGGTCATATAAGTTCCCTTACAATAATAACATTACAATGACACGATAGTTTCTAAAGGTTATATGTCTGTTTAATTTAATAACAGCAATTCATACGAATATGAGGCAAATATGATAATTCTGAGAGATAACGAAGCCGATGATGAAATTACAGGTGAAAGGATTGTCAGTAGTACTAAAACTTTTATATTTTTGTCTTACTCGATAATAGAGACCTATTTTATCACTTATTGTAAAAAAATGAAACGATGGATAGTGATTTATGATAAATTTGAGAGCAGGTATTATTTTATTGAAACGCTACGCTACGCTACGCTACGCTACGTTAAACTGAAATGTACAAGGCCTGAATACGTTGATGTGGCCATTGGACATGGCATCCATCTCAGCATACACAAAGGTAAAATTGGTCACCTCGGCATCTAATCACCAACAAAATGCCATGCCATTAAAAACCACCATCAAAACCAGTTTTGATCGGTCAAAGGATGAAAGCGGCATTGTCATGGAAGTTATGGGTCCAATTTGAAGCGGTTTTGTACCCTATGGATAGTTTGGTCAAACGCGAAAGTTCAGAGACCAAGTTGATACTTTTTCCTTATAATCACATAGTGAACCGAACCAAACTGGCCTGACCTGGTTTTATATGGGCCAGTTAATTTTAATTTAAAATATTTTTAAAAATATAGAAAACGAATGTACATTTCACAAATATATACTATAAACTAAACAAATACATTATATATCATAAAGAATGTATATAGACACCAATATGTTTAGTTAAATAAATAGACTATAATAGCGAACCGAACCGGGCTAAAGACGAACTGTGCTGGTCCGTCACTATACGAATCAAGCCGGGTTGGCCCGACGGGCCAAGGCCTCAACCCAAGTTTAGTTCGGTGTACCGAACCAGGTCAACCTGAACCTGGTTCTATGAACAGTGCGGGCCGGCCCATTTGGCCAGCTCTGCCACCACCACCCTAAGGCCTTGGTATAGAAAATCCCCCACCCTAAAACCTGAAATTTTACACCCCCTAAGTAATGATACCAGATAGATTACCCCCTATAATTTGTAGAATGTATAAAATACCCCTTGACCCAGGTTTCAGTTGTTTTGGACCTAGTTAAAGTTGGTTTAGAGCTAGTTAAAATTGATTTAGAGCTTTATATGGGCAGATCACTTAAGCATAAAATTGCAAGAGTTTAGACTCTAGCCACAACTGTATGTCTCCAATTTATACAGCAACATTAAGCAAAATGATAAGACATTGACTATAATTACATTCACAGAAGAAGAACATCCATCAGAGAAGAATCAGTGAATCACCTAGCATAGCAGAAACCCTTCACTGCCCTGTGTGCTTGGCTGGATGTAGTTGGGGCTGTTGGGGCATTACCGGATGGCACCCCCTTGTTGTTGATCGCCTCTGCACTTTCAAGAGCAATGAGGGCTATCAATCCCTCACGCATCTGGGCGACCGGGACATGTGCTACTGCTACGTCTGGGTACGCCCAGACCTGGGCTTCTGCAATCGTGATGATACCTTACACGTGCTAATCACCACCTTTAGGATTAAGGGCTCCATTAACCACAGCAACCACAATGGCGTGGGGTTCCAGATATTGCATTCCACATGCTGCCAGCTACACAAATCGCATAGCTACCCCAGTAATTTCTTCTACTTGCGACAGTAAGTGATGCATTAGTTTCCTTAGTTTCTCACTTGTCTGTCATTTTTTGCATGACAAGCGACTAATTCTTACTTAGTGCGAAAAATGTTCCTTCTTCTTGACCACTAGGGAGCACAGGGAGTTCAATCATGAGACTACAATGCCCCCGGCAAAAAAGAAGAGGGAGAGTGAAATGGCACCTTCAATGCTCACGGAAGTTCCAGGCAGCTCCAATGTGGTACAATCTGCCAAGATCCTTCCTTGTTGCAGGTCAGAAGATGTCTGCCTCCCAACTTCATTTCTAAGGTTTACTTCTAGTTTGATGCATACTTGAATGCCACCTTGTGTATTGCAGTTCTCACAGGGAGTTCTTGAATGAAATGCCATACCTAGGCGCTATCATGCTTGAGGGCTCTGCTATCCAGATCAATCGAACTCTATATATTATCTGCAAATGATCTGATGGAACATCCTCCCTCATGGGAGGGACGTCCTCTCTCATTGCAGTTTGTCTGCGACGGTACATTCATATATGGTGTCCCAGACAAAAGAAATGAAATATATAAGTATTGTTTGGATCTGGGAATCCCCTATGGCCATTATGTAAGAAGGCATAGTGGTGATGATTTTTCAATAAAACTTGTTCTTCGAGTTGGCTACAAGATTATTGCTATCTGTGATACTCTTGGAGCTGTCTATTATTGGTGTTATGGGGCAGACAACTGGGAACGTCGCAATATTTTGTGGTATTTATGGACCTGCTGATCTAGAAACGAAGGTTAACTTGATTGGATATGTGGTCCTGAGTGATGAATCGTTCATGGTTTATGATACTGAAACGAGTGGCTGTTTTTTGTTTGACCTGGTGAAGGATACCTGGAGTGTTGTCATGCCATATCCTGATCCATCAAGTGTGGTGCCTGGATGGGGGCGATTTTTATGTGGGAGATCTGTATTTGCTGCAGGTTTTATTTACACGTGCATATGGAGGGCAAGCTGCCTATGAGAAGATCGAACTAGAAGATGGTACTCATTCCCTCGGCAGTCAGATTTTGTTACAATTCCATGGCGCAAGAAATGGGAGGCAAGTACAATGTGTTTGGGATATGTTGGCATGGACAAAACATCTGGTGCCTTTATGTTTTGAGTAGTGCAGGGCAAGGTTATTAAGTCGGTAAGTCGAGTCGAGAAGGGACCGACTTACTGACTAGTCGTCGACTTGGCAATAAATAAATATAACATTTACATGGCTGTATGTGTACGTCTTCATATATATAAAGCGTAGCTAATGTTCACAAACAACCTACATAAACATCACAAACAAGCAACAGCTACTAGCTAATTCCAAACTTAGTCACATGAATAATAATTAAACATAAAGAAGTAAAAGACACTATAAGTCATAAGTCAAGTCGCCCGCTTAGTCGACTGAAGTCGATGGCTAGTTGACTCGAGTCGACAAGTCGATGGCAAGTCGCCCGACTTGCTCACTAAGTCGAGTCGCCAGCGTGAGTCGTCTGCTTCGGACCAATTGGACGACTAGTCTAGTCGACGACTTAACATTGGTGCAGGGTCAAGGTAACACTATATCTCACTTGCACCTTCCATTGTAAATTAGAGTTTTGAGTTCGTAATTGTGATGTGATTATTGCTTTTTTTGGTTTTTTTTGCTAGGTTATAATGGTTGTCTTCGCTGGGGTGCACAGTACAACCATCATTCTGTGTTGATCACCACTATCCAGGTTCATACCGCAAGGACGCCTAACGGCAAACTGAAACCTGTGGCAATCCACCCTGTGGATGTTGGCACCTGCTTCGTTGTGCAGGATGGAGGTCCAATCCAGACCACCACTTGTTTTGCAGTTGAAGCTGATGTATGTATAGGTTTCTGATAATTAAGATGGATCGATGATGAAACTCATTATCCGTTGCGATGTAATATGCTATATTTATGACTTTGCATCATGATGATGTAGTTGATGCTTTGCGCATGTGGATCATGATCATGTGTGTTTAAAGCTGACCGACCTTGATATATGGCAGCTTGATTGATATTTTCCTTGTGATGTTTTGCGCTTGTGGATCATGATCATGTGTGTTTAAAGCTGACCGACCTTGATATATGGCAGCTTGATTGATATTTTCCTTGTGATGTTTATGTTCCTTTTATGTCTGGTCTGGCAACCTGCAGTGTTTGGTATCTGTCATAGTATAGCGAATTTAATTGCATGAGGCAGCATTATGCATAAGGTATATAGGTTTCTCGAATATTTTTTTCTTCTCTGTTCTGGAAAGATTAATTCTGTTTTGCCATTTAGATGGAATGGCTTAATTTGTATACGCTTCATGAAGATTGCAACAGATCGACTGGACCACATCGCTCACTTTCAAAAAGGGTTTGTGTATTCCTATAAAAAACGCTTCGACATCATACAAACCAGAGCTTTCAGGGGTGCTGTTAATACTATCTTCTACCATTTTCTCCTCTCTTCGTTGTTTTAATATTCTCATATCTTTCCTCTTTTCCTTATTTTTATTTCCTTCATACTATTTTTGAGAAAACCATAACCTCTATAAGAATGATGAAGAGAAATTGAGAAATTGTTGGAACTATAATGAAATCAATAATCTCTTCATGAAGACAAAATAGGCTATAGGACTCTTTAAATTGAACCAATGCATACACGTGCATTACAGGATACTAACTAGCAAGCGTGCACGTGTAAAGCACGTTAAGAGTAATATATATGCAACTTAATAAACCTATACAACTTAATAGAAAACTCAAGATTTTGCTTCTTTTTAATCTAAAATAAACCGATGCAACTTGATGGACAACCGAGATTCAAAACATAACTTGATGGACAACCAAGATTCAAAACATCTTCATGGAGGTTACAGTTGTAGAGAAAAAGCACCAGACAGTAAACAAAAAACGAAAAGCCTTAATGTCTTATAGGAGCGACGGCGAGTCACGTGCGGCGACAACGCTCTTGGAGCAGCAGCCGGTCAAGCGACAGCGAGGAAGCATGCGGCGAGGAAGCGTGCGCGTGCATGTATAGGTTCAGGCCGCCGGCGTCCCCCGCGCGAGCGCGATGCATGCACGCGTCGTAGGACGGTAGGAGTTTGTACATGTATACTGTATACGTGCAACTTACGGATAGCTATTGCTTGATCCAAATTCGAATCGATATCAGATTACATTAGATAATCGAAGCCGTGGAAGGCGGCGGCGAGAGAGTCCGCGTCGGTGAGATCGCCGTAGACCAGCTCGACGGACTGCCGTTGACCCCTTATATAGAATACAATGGATAAAGGAGTAGTTACAATTGTTTGTGTCTTGATTGTGTGGTAAACTATCTCGCAATTACGATGGTCAGTGAGACAATGATCAATACTGTACATCAGCCCTTGTCACTGATACATCTATTAATGGCTAAATATGTGGTGCAAACCACTGTTTTCGTGCAAACCCCGTGAAAACCATATATAAAAGTTTTGTAAATTCATGAAAAAATTACTGGAGATAGATATGTGCACGAGCTACATCACCACCAAATCTCAAGTCTAAACTCAACATCGTTTGGGAGAAACAAAAAAGACAAATTTCGATATATCTTTAAATACTATCAGCTTTAAAATTAACTCGTTTTTTATATCATCTACACACCCAGTAGATTCTCTCAATACGGATCTCTATAATATCCCTTTTTATATTTTAATCCCACATCTCAACTAACTTTAACTACTGTATATTATATATGTATAATGCGTGTGTACTACGGTTTTTTAGGATTTTTTCATACGTGCCATCGCAAAGTTCGCTTATTTCGGATATGCCATCGCAAAGTCAATATTATTATAGATGCCACTAGTTTTGCAAAAATCTATTAAGATTGCCATTCTCGGTGATTTTCCACCATTTACGACGTACAACAAATCAAAATATGAACAAAAATACACTTGACATGTGGGCCCCACATGTCATACACACACTTCTTCCTCCTCCTCCCTCCACCCTCTCCATTCCTCTCTATTCCTCTCTTGCTGGAGCTCGCTGCCGCCAAGCTCGCTTCGTCGTCGCGCCGCCATGACAGTCCACATCACCAAAACAGTCTAACAAATCAGCCTATGGACCTGATTGCAATGGTTTCGTAAGTTTGGGTACCTAAATAAGCGGTTTCAATACTTACGGATTTATGTGCACAGGAGGGGACTAATGGTGCAACTTTCTCTTACTCAAAATATGTTATAATTTGGAGTTTTGTGACAGATTGCTTAGAGAGTTTTCTTACACATTTCATGAGCAACCTTACATATTTACAATCACAAATACCCCTGTTACAAAATGACATGCTTTACAAAATGATACACACTTAATGCTAGAGTGGCTATCATGCTCACTTCAATGAGAGTCCATCCACTAATGCCTGTTTTGTCTCTAAATTTATCACAAATGGGCAATCCTCTTCTTGTAATGCATCACATGTTCATCCCCTAATTCCTGCTGAGAGTTCATCCCCTAATTCCTGATGAGATTGTTGGCCTTGGTCATCTGCTCAAATTATCGGCGTTAGTTGTACTCGGTTAACAATGCAATCATCTTATAAAAAAATTTGTAAAGGGTGCAAGGATTTGTCAATGTTTTTTGTTTTACTGTCATTTTCACTGAATAAAGACAAAGATGTAATATGGAACAATTCCTTTATGTTTGGTGTGCTGCTGTTAGAGAATGTTGGTTACCATACATATATTTTCCAGGACTTCAGAATATATTGGTATGCTTCTGTCCAAAGAATATTCCTTTACTTCTTGCATTCCTTAGTAAGAAACACTAAATATGAGATTGTGTTCCATTTCTGTGTACAACATCAAGAACCCTAAACCTAAATCAAGAAAACTTCTGCTCCTTTGGCCTAATTTGAGGCGGCTCAATTTCAGATGCAACTCAGTTGAAGATGATAGGGCATTGATGGCCTCTTCTGTGGGTAAACACCACGTTCAGAAGTACATGGCTATTCCTTTGGGCATTTTGGAATTCATTGAAAAAAACAAGAAACATGGTTAGTGCAACCGCTAGGTAAACTATGCATTAATCCAAGTCAGAATATAATGCCGTATAGCGTGCCTTGCAAGGAGTTTAGCTTGAACTTGTGAAGAATCCCCTTTTTTTTTAGGGAAATTGTTAAGAATCCCTTTCTTGACCTCTAGACAAATGATTCAATTTGAATATTCTGCAGGAAAGACTCAGTACATAGCTACAAGTATACTTGAGACATGAGAGTATTTCATCATTAGCCAAGTGCTGATCTTACATAGCTACAAGTTGTCAAACAGAGCTGATAAGTTTTGTTATTATCGCAATAATAGGTGGCAGAAGTTCTTTCGATCGAATCAGCCATTTATTATACAGGAAAATTCATAAAAAGCAAAAAATAGATCCGTACATTTAGAAAAAAGTCTACTTTACCTCCCTCTACTGTTGCCTCGGTTTGGTTTTCCTCCCTCTACTCCAAAACCGGGTAAATTACCTCCCTCTACTTTTCATACCGTGCAAACTACCTCCCTCTACTTTTTATACTGGACAAATTACCTCCCTCACGCCGGTTTTGAGTGATTTGGAGCCCTAATCAACTGGTTTTTAACTAATTAAATTTTAAAAAATGATAGAAAACTTAGAAAAATAAATAAAAACATTTTAAGTATATAAAAATATGTAAAATCCAAAAGAGAAATAAAAATATGATATTTGTGTACAAACCTATATTCTATTTTTTAGTTTTCTTTAGTTTTCTAGAATTTATTTTCTCAACAAAAAAACAGAGTTTTGTTGATATGACATCATAATCTTGAGGAAATAAATTATAGAAAATTATAGAAAACTCAGAGAAACAGAATAAAAGTATGAAAAATCCAAATATTTAATAAAGTGGTGCTTGCATATAAACATACATGCTAAAAATTATATACATGTTTGAGATTTTTTTATTAAAAATACCTCCAATCATAAATATGAATTTTGGCTTATAGGTTTTACAAGAATATCATATTTTTAATGCATGTTTGGATTTTACATTTTTTATAGGTTTAAAATATTCTAATTTTATTTTTTCTGAGTTTCCTATAATTTTTTAGAATTTAATTAGTTAAAAACACCCAAAACCGGAGTGGTTTAAGTGAGGGAGGTAATTTGCACGGTATGGAAAGTAGAGGGAGGTAATTTACCCGGTTTTGAAGTAGAGGGAGGAAAACCAAACCGAGGCAATAGTAGAGGGAGGTAAAGTAGACTTTCGTCGGTTGTTAACCAAATTAATTAAGGCCCAAACAGTGCCATTAGCTCCGGCGTTGAGGAGCAAATTTGAAAAGACGGCGATTCGATGCTTCTTCATTGGCTATGATGATGCACGGAAAGGTTGGAGGTGATGTGATCCAACCACAGGCAAATGTCACACCTCAAGAAATGTGGTGTTTGATGAAGCTTCTGCATGGTGGTCACCACAGAAGGTCGAGTTGCCAGAATTTCATAGGATGGAGGAGATTCCAGAAGAAATTCAACAAGAGGAGGATCCAACACCAACTCCAAGTAAAGACGAAGAGAGTTTAACAAATAGAGTCAAGATCCCTCGGAAGACTGGTGTACATCATTTAACCCAAGAGGATCCTCAACCTCAAGAGCTTGAAGGGCCTATTCAAGAATTACGAAGAACAAAAAGGAAAATAAAGCCTAACCTGAGGTATGCAAATACTTCACTTATTGATGACTCTTTACCTATTGAGCCATCTTCATATGAAGAAGCTTCAAAAGGCCCTGAGTGGCGTAAAGCAATGAAGGAGGAGATTAAGGCACTAAATGAAAATGAAACATGGGATTTAGTGCTAAGGCCTCAAGATGTGAAGCCCATATCTTGTAAATGGGTTTACAAGGTGAAGACTCGTCCAGATGGCTCAATTGAAAGGTATAAGGCTCGACTTGTTGCTCGGGGATTCTTTCAGCAATATGAAATGGACTATGAAGAAACATTCAGTCTATGGCCTAAAGCAAGCTCCACGATCATGGTACGGGAAGATCGATGAGTTTCTCGTACAAAGTGGATTTAAAGTCTCTCCATCGGATTCTAGCTTATTTGTGAAATCCAAAAAATGAATACTAGCAGTAGTCCTAGTCTATGTCGATGACTTGATCATCACAGGGGATTACACTGAGGAGATACAAAGGACTAGAGAGAATCTCTCAGTCCGATTTCAGATGGAGGAGCTTGGAGAGTTAAAACATTTTCTTGGACTTCAAGTGGAGAGAATAAAGGAAGGGCTATTTATAGGCCAACAAAAATATGCCAAGGATCTTTTACAAAAATATGGAATGCTCGATTGCAAGCCTGTATAAACCCCAATGGATGCTAATGTAAGGCTTCAAGAAGACGAAGGAAAATACCTTGAGGATGTGACTTGTATCGACAGCTGGTTGGGAGTCTCATATATTTTACATTGACTCGACCAGATATAGCCTACTCAGTTGGCGTAGTGAGTCAATACATGAGCAATCCAAAGAAGTCTCATCTTGATGCAGTCAAGCATATCATCAGGTATGTTAAGGGCACCATCAATTTTGGTATTCTATATAAGAAGACAAAAGATTGTCAGATGATTGGATACTGTAACGCCGACTATGCTGGAGATTGTGGGACTCGGCGATCAACCATGCGATACTCTTTCAGTCTTGGATCAGGAGCTATATCATGGTGCAGTAAGAGACAACCAACTGTGGCACTATCCAGCATTGAAGCAGAGTATCGTTCAACAACAACAGCAGCACAAGAAAGCACCTGGCTTAAGCGGCTGATGGAGGATCTTCACCAGCCAACAGAATACCAAGTAAGGATTTTCTGTGATAATCTATTTTCCATTCGACTCGCAGAAAATCCAGTTTTTCATGTAAGGACCAAGCACATAAAAGTTCACTATCACTACATTAGAGAAAAAGTTCTTGGAGGAGGAATAGAGATGGTGACAACAAAGACGGATGAACAAATTTCCGACATCCTTACAAAAAGGCTCAATAAAACAAAATTTGAGAAGTTCGGAGAGGCACTCGGCATGATTTGCAAGACTCCACTACATAGAAGTTTACCTTAGGGGGAGTGTTAGAATATTCTACAAGAATCATGATATATGAAGGTTTCTTGTCATGATAAAGTCTAGAAACTTTAGTATGGTAAAGTCAAGTATTATGAAGGTTCTAGGTCTATATATTTCTAGCAAGGCATGGCTAGGATCTTGCCAAGTGTCATCCATCCAATGGTTTTGTATGTCTATATAAGGAGGGTGCCACCCCTTGTCATGTCATTCATTCCAAGGGGCATGGTGGCAAGAGCATGGTGGTAGTAGTGCTAGGTGAGAGTGTCAAAAAGGGTGAGTGCTAGGATATCCACTCTTGTAATATTTTAGTTTAGTAATAAAATTTTGTTTGTGTAAGTATTAGTCTCCCGGTTATATCGTGCTATTTCTAAGTGTTTAGTGCATTGTTAAACTAGTGATTCATTAGTCGGTGGCTTGGTCGCTCAAAATCACTAAGATCTTTTGATTCATTAGCCGGTGGCTCGGTCGCCTGGAATCATTCCTATCTTTCACATGGTCGGCTCTACCGCCGAAAGTAAGGTTTATGGTGCACTAAACAATTAGAAATAAAAAAGGTAGATCTTAGATCCACCTCTGCTTCCAACAAGAATATCATGAATACAAATAAATTTTTCATGCATGGGCAAGTAATTAAGTACATGTTGGGTAAATACAACTATGATAGAAAGTATATAAATATTGGGCCTAAAATTTTTAGCAAGCATTCCTACGCTAGAATAAAGAAAAAGTTATGCTTCATTTCTTCTATAATAAAAATTTATATTAAACAAATAATTCCACTGACTATAGAGTAATTTTACGAGTAGAATAGAGAATACACACATGTCCTACTTTACTTACCTTACATGCTTGCACATGATTTTGCTATGTAAATATAATATATATGAAAGTAAAAGTAACATTTGTTATAAAAAATCTTATTCTTCATACGTATTTATTCTAACAGTTGTAAAGATATTATGGGCCACTCGGTTCTATAAAACACATTTGAACGTCAGATAATGTATAGAGCTGAGTGGTTCTCTTCTTAAAGATAGAAAAGGAAGCTATAGAAAAGGAAGCTATAAAAGTGAAAAGTAAGGTGAAAGTTAAGTTAATAATAATTGGAATGAGGTGGCAAAAGGGGATCCCATTTTTCAAATTATTCTCAAGATTAATATATTCACAGAAGATATTGCAGGGGCCCTACGGTTGGGCAAAATCGCATCTTGTCACTTTACACAACACATGAAGACAGTTAATCGCGTAAATTTCTTACATTTTGTTAGTTGTTAATTTTTTTTCATATTTTTAATCTATATCATAATAGTAATATTATCTTATATATGTATGTAGAATTTTGTTTATTTTTTCAACGAGCGGAATGTGGATTTGTGAATAAAGAATAAGCTTTGTTTGCTTCTGTGTGAATGATATGCTTTGGAATTTGACACTGAATATATCCTTGCTGGTGAAACTGAAGATCATTTGGACGACCCTGAATATATTATTTCTATTGAAACTAAAGATTATTTGAATGGCATGATTATTGATGAATGATGATCTCAACTCTAGCGACTTTGTTCGGCATGATTCTTACAAATGATGACCTCAACTGTAGCGACTTTTGTTTGTTTACATGTCATATTTTACTTTCAATTGGGTTACGGAGAAATTAGTATGGCTAAGTCTATCAGAGACTTAAACATCCAATGATCCAATCAAACCTTTAAGTGAATTTTTTCCCTCGTCTTATCTGCTGCCGTGACGTGACGATGTTGGTCGGCTCGTACGTCTCGCCGGCCGCATGCTGCAATACCACGTGCTCGCATTGCATCTATTCCACGTCTTGATGTGCGTCGCCCTAGGCCACGTCCCGCGATGCACTCGAGCCGACGAGCTGCGTAGGCTGGTCGCTCTAATAATAAAAGTATCTCTAATCACCTATTAGCTGGTGCTGTCCACCCATATGAAAAATCCCATTTAAAAACACACTTATTGGGCTATTAACCGTAAAGCCCAAAGCTCAAATCGAACATACTCCCTCCGCCCACACAAAAATGTCATAAATGTTTTTTAATGGGATGTTTTAGATGGGTGATTAGTCCCTTCGTCCACACTGATAGTTCCTTGGGCAAAAGGACCAATTGGGCCCACATTGATGGCATGGTGGCATGTGGTTGGGTCACGTGACGGCGAAGACTTTTAGAGGAAGGAAGCTTCCCTCTGAGGATCGTCCAGTTCCTAAAGAACCTATCACTAAAATTCCCAAAAGGACTAAGCAGAACGAAAAGGGTTTTCCATGAGATGGTAAATGAAAACGATTAGCCCCACACGAGGTTTGGGAATAAGTGATAGTCTGATAATGAGCAAGAAATATACGTCTTTCTGCTAAAGAGGATCTATTAAACTCATAATTCATTAGATCCTTGTTATTAATGTCAACTGGGTATCATAAATAAATGGATCCCGGTTGTAGCACAATAGTACTTAAGTATGTGGCCAACTCGGTGCGGCATGTTGATAGACTAGACATATATTTTCCCACTGACAGTTGGAACATCACACTGGTCAAGACGGCTGGGACAGACAGATTAACACTTTACTGTAGATGAACAGTACGACATTGAGTACAAAAGTAGGGCATGACGTAGCATACCCACCCATGCGCATGCATGCTTTCGACCAACTGATGGTATAAATACAAGAGAAAATTACACCATTAGTTCCCAAACTTGTCCCGCATGTGCGCATAAATCCGTAAGTATCGAAACCGCATATTTAGGTACCCAATATTGCGAAACCGTTGCAATCAAGTCCATAAGATGGTTTTTTAGGCTGTTTTGGTGATGTGGACTGCCATTTCAGCGCGTACGTGACATTTTTTCTTTCTTACTTCTAATGTGGGAGCTCTCACGTACATGCATGCGAGGAGAGGTAGAGAGGTGAGACGGGGAGAGATGACAAGTAGGTCTCACATTAAAAGTAATAAAAATAAAATAAAAATGTCATGTAGGCGCCGACATGACAGTCCACATCATCAAAACAGTCTAAAAACCAGCCTATGGACCTGATTGTAATGGTTTCGCAAGTTTGGGTACCTAAATAAGCGGTCTTGATACTTACGGATTTATTTGCACAGGCGGGACAAGTTTGGGGACTAATGGTGCAATTTTCTCTTACTCAAAATATATTAATTTGGAGTTTTGTGATAGATTGCATCCAGAGCTTTTCTTACACATTTCATGAGCAACCTTACATATTTACAAACACAAATACCTCTGTTATAAAATGCCATGCTTTACAAAATGATATACACTTAATGCTAGAGTGGCTATCGTGCTCACTTCAATGAGAGTCCATCCACTAATGCCTGCCTTGTCTATAAATCTATCACAAATGGGCAATCCTCTTCTTGTAATGCATCACATGTTCATCCCCTAATTCCTGCTGAGAGTTCATCCCCTAATTCCTGTTGAGATTGTTGGCCTTGGTCATCTGCTCAAATTATAAGCGTTAGTTGTACTCGGTTAACAATGCGATCATCTTATAAGAAAAATTGTAAAGGGTGCAAGGATTTGTCAATGTTTTTTGTGTTACTGTCTTTTTCACTGAATAAATACAAAGATGTAATATGGAACAATTCCTTTATGTTTGGTGTGCTGCTGTTAGAGAATATTGGTTACCATACATATATTTTCCAGGACTTCATAATATTTTGGTATGCTGCTGTCCAAAGAATATTCCTTTACTTCTTGCATTCCTTAGTAAGAAACACCAAATATGAGATTGTGTTCCATTTCTGTGTACAACATCAAGAACCCTAAACCTAAATCAAGAAAACTTTGCTCCTTTGGCCTAATTTGAGGCAGGCTCAATTTCAGATGCACCTCAGTTGAAGATGATAGGGCATTGATGGCCTCTTCTGTAGGTAAACACCACGTTGAGAAGTACATGGCTATTCCTTTGGGCATTTTGGAATTCATTGAAAAAAAATGCAACTGCTAGGTAAACTATGCATTAATCCAAGTCAGAATACAATGCCATATATTGTGCCTTGCAAGGAGTTCAGCTTGAACTTGTGAAGAACCCCCTTTTTTTATGGAAATTGTTAAGAATCCCTTTCTTGACCTCTAGACAAATGATTCAATTTGAATATTCTGCAGGAAAGACTCAGTACATAGCTACAAGTATACTTGAGACATGAGAGTATTTCATCAATAGCCAAGTGCTGATCTTACATAGCTACAATTTGTCAAACAAAGCTGATAAGTTTTGTTATTATCACAGTAATAGGTGGCAGAAAGTTCTTCCGATCGAATCAGCCATTTATACAGGAAAATTCATACAAAAGCAAAAAACAGATCCGTACGTTTATGCCTGTATTTGCTCAATGGTTATGCACCCACTGCTCGAACTGGGCCCCTGGAAACCTGGGCCGCGGCCCGGGGCGTGGCCCAGCTAAGAGTAGTATCCCCACATATTTTTTACTGTATATGGCGCATGGCTGGCCTGCCCAAAGCCCAAAAGCCCATGAAGTTAACCTAACCTCCTAACCAGCTTCGCTCTTCATCCCGCACCACACAGCGCTCAGCTCCTGACCTTCCTGGCTCTCCCGAGTCCCGCCACCGCCGCCCGCCGCCTCTCGCCGCCTCCCTCACCCTCCCGCCCCAGAACCACCTTGCGCTGTGAAGTCGGCAGCCCGCAGCCGCCCCAGGCGAGAGCCGCCTCCTGGGCACGGCGCGCCTCCGCGCGTCCTGCACCGGTGCCCGACGCCGCCCTCGTCCGGCCAGCGTCGTGGCTGTATGCCTGCCGTTTGCCTCCTAGTGCGGCTGCGGCGCCGCCCTCCTCCGGCCAGCGTCGTGGCTGTATGCCCGACGCCGCCCTTCTCCGGCCAGGCTTCAAAATAAAAAAAAAAGATAATTTGCCCTCGATCTGAAGATGTTGTGTGAGGTCGGCGGCGGCGGCATGGTTCAGCCTAAGGCCTTCAAGATCTTGTGCAAGAACGAGGGATACTGCCTCGGCGTCCGCTATGGCAACCTTGTCCTCGCCCCCGCCGACTCCAGCGACGAGCACCAGCTCTGGTTCAAAGACATGCGGTTCAGCACGCTCGCGCAGGACGAGGAGGGCAACCCCGCCTTCTCCCTCCTCAACAAGGCCACCGGCCTCGCCGTCGGCCACCCCCGAGGCCCCTACCACCCGGTAATTCTTCGTCTTCGTCTCCGTCTCCATCTTTGCTTCCTTCCTTCTTTCTCCTTCTTCGATTCGAAGGCTGATCTGATCTAATCTGATCTGAACATTCATTCGTTGGGGGCAGGTAGAGCTGGTGCGATTCAACCCAGAGTACCTCGATGCCTCGGTGATGTGGACGGGGTGCGGCGACGTCGACGGTGACAGCTTCAGCTGCATCCGCACTCTGACCGACATCCGTCTTAAGCTGGGCGCCCTCAGCGGCGGCATTGTGAGGCTCTCGTGCTCAGATTCGTGTGACCATCACTGGAAGACCCTCCTCTGCAGCGACGCCGTCCTCGACGAGGCCGACGGCGCCAAGGTGGCCTCCTGCCACCTCTTCTGCAAGGCTGCCGGCGAGGGGTGGAGCGTCGCCGCCCGCAACGGCAGCGTGTGCCTCGTGCCCACCGACCCCCGCGACGGCTACCAGCACTGGATCCAAGACACCAGGTAGGCAGGTACAGCCACACGCACACTGTTCCCGTTAATAGCTAGGCTCCTTCCTAGAAGCACCGACTAGCGATTAACGTTTTCTTCAACCTTACAGAGACATGATCAAGGACAAGGATGGCTACCCTGCTTTCGCCCTCGTCAACAGAGTCACTGGCGACGCCATTCAGCGATCCCGATGTGATGGCCCTGTAAGAACCCAACCTTGTCCAATCTCTAAGATTTGGTTTCGTAATTCACTAAAATGCATCTAGTAAGGTCCAAATCCAAATAACATCAAGTACAAGGCTGCTCTTTATTCTTTCGTTGCAAATCAAATTGATTCTTAGCAATCAGTGATAGTGGTCCTCAAAAACTGATAGGTGGTGCACTTAACTGATAGGTGGTGCACTTAACTGAATGACCTCAAAAACTGTATAATGTGTCCCTAGAAATGTGATAAATGGTGAGATAACCCCTCACACCGCAGGTGTTTTTGCAACTGTGGACGGCCCAGCCCAGGTGGATGGTTTTGCCACTTATGATGCACACTTGGTGTCTTCTTTTTAATTTTCCTTTTTTCCTCAACATGGTTCCATGTGTCTGTCCTGTATACCTTCTTCCTCCCGGTCGCCCTCTTCTATGTGCTGTGCCTTGTTTTCGTTGTTCTAGCGTTTGCCGCATGGTCCCTTGCCACGGGACTACTTCGCTGGTTTTGGTTGCTCCACTTGCCGTCCTCGCGCCAAAAGTCCCCTGCGATGCAGCCACTATCCTGCTTACCATGTTCCCGCCATGCTGACATCGACCGGAGCCACTTATCATAGTTCAAGGGGTGAAGTAGGCTTTTCCCTATAAAGAACTAATTAAATGCAAATAATTTACCTAGGATGTCCTCACAACACGAAGCTTGCATACACATTAGCGCTCAGCAATTTTTGGTGGAAAATGGCTTTGACTGGCTAGTTATTCTCCCAGCAATACCTGGCACAAGAATAGGCAAGATATCTCAAGAAACCTTCCAAAAGTAGGATATTTAATGCCTTCAACCACCAATCAGTGGAGAGGATTGTGGAGGTGAATCCATGGGAGTGCCACTTTGTGATACTGGAGCTTGCACAGAGCTTTGAGCTGCCTATATTTTTTCTATTGACTGGTGTCGAACATTCCAGTGAGCTGCATATGACTTTCTATTCACCGGTGTCTATCAATCCAATCACCTGTGGCAAAAGAAGCAAAAAATTATGTGTAAGTGCTTTTCTGAGAGTCAACTTAACAGTAGCTCCTAGAGCCAACCCAAGCAAATGATATCTCGATCTTGCTTTCAATTGGAATGGAATGAACAGGGACGGAAATATAAATAAATTCATCCAGCTTTGGATCTGAAGTAAAGTACAATTACTTGGGAGTCAGATGTGCCGCTCCTTCGATTTTTTTTCATCTAATCTCCATTTCTTTCACTTTCTCCCAAGTACTGCCCAAATGGAAAGGCCACAAACACAAATCATGCTCAGCGCTAAGAGCTGATGAGATCTATACTTAGATCCTGGAACCAAGACTCAAAGAGGAGGACCAGCAATGTACGTCTTGTTACCTCGTTAAATCGCTGGAGATTGGAGCAGTCAAGCGCATCGGGGAGTTGGTGTGGGTGTGTTGATCTGAGTGGGGAAACAAGTGTAGGCTTTCCAGTTCCTTGTATAACCACCTACGAGGCCCACATGTCAGGTCCTTATGGGAATTTTCCATGTGATGGGAAATTGCTGCCCCTATTCTTGAAGTACTTATTTCTAATAACTGTTGTTTTTTTGACCAAATCGTCGTATGCCACCTGTAAGTTTCTATATCTTTTCCGTGCCACTACATTGTCATTCTAGCCCAGTTTGTCATCTCACTCGCCGGTTCAGACCCTACGTTGCACTAATGCAAACCTTTTTTATTTTGTTTGAGCTATCTAGACATAAAAAAACCCTCAAAAATTCACAATACGAGCATATAAGCAATACTTTCAATCTATAATTTTTAGTATTTTTACAAAAATATTTCATGTTAAATTTATGTATAAAACGTTTTAAAGATAAAAGGTTCACCTAAAAAAATACCAAAAGATTATAAATTGAAAGTATTGCTTATATGCCCACATTGCAAATTTTTGATAATTTTTTGATATGTTTGGATAGCTCAAACAAAATAAAAGACATTTGCTTAGTGCCTTAGTGGCACATAGGGTCTGAATCAGCGAGTGAGACGACACACTGAGCTAGAATGACAATGTAGTGGCATGAAAGGAATAAGAAAACTTATCAGTGGCATACAGGCATTTAATCCTAGTTTTTGACAGGTAAAGCCCTTGTGACAATTACCAAGATCTTTTTTCGTTATTTTTTACTTTTGGTGCCCGGAGCTGCGTCGGTGCAAACAATATTTCCTTTATAAAAAACCAATCAGCATAGCCATACTTATTAACCACGGTACTGTGTTAAGATTTGTGCACATTAATAGTAGACATTCTTATGCATGGAAGGTGTTCAAAATGAAACCATAATTTCTAATCATGAGGCAAATGCACAGGCACCATGGAGCCGCACCATATATTACATATCTCTTGGTTTCTTATTTAATTAATTGTTTCGTTTCGTTTCCTTTCAATATCCTTGGTGTGTACTCTTTTTCTTTAAATGAATCCAGAGCCATGCCCGCACTGGCGCACCGATAATATTTCACTTATCAGGACACTTTTTTGCTTGGTTTCTTGTTTAATTGTACAGGTAAAGCTTGTTCAATACAACCCAAACTTCGTTAACACGTCAGTGTTGTGGTCGACAAGAGGTGACGTGAGGCATGGCTTCGACTGCATCAATGCGGTTGGTAATGTCGGGCTCACTTTGGGTGTCAAAGACATGCAGGATGGCGCTGAGGTTGTGCTGTCTAAATGGCGCGAGGGAGACAACCAACTGTGGATGATGGTCCGTCCCATGGTGTAACTGTGCAAGTCTCCCTGCATAGCACACTTCACAAGCTCCTACTAGTTGCTATACTGCCTTTTCTTGAAGTCGAGGGTGTCTTTTTACTTATTATGGACATGGATACCATCTTGGTGCACATCTTTGACCATTAATTTTTTGTAATGCCTTTGTCACAAAATTATTGAAAATAATCATATGAAATTATTTACCATGGCAAATCTTCTAATATAGTTTTAATTTGACAAATAAGAATACATTTTAATACTTCCGTGTATATTAGTAGACAAAGTTTGTATTTGAGGAGGGAGGGAGAGTTAACTTATTTGAAGTAGTCTTTCACTTGTTAGTTGTCTTTATTGTTAAAGAAAGATCAACAAGTTAGTGCTTGTGTTTGCAGAGATGTGACCGTGACCGGTGGAGAGAGGATTGATCAGTCTGAGGTCTCGTGACCTTGCTGGAATGGAGTTGTCTGTTATCTTTGGTGTATGATTTGCAGGTGTGTTTAGTTTCTGTTAGAGAAGCCTCGACTGGAAAGTTGAGGAGTGTACCTCTGTTCTCTTTCAACACTCAATCCAAGTGGGTTTTATCATCCGTACCATAACTATGCCTTTTCCTTTTCAATCCATGGTCTCGTTATTGATCTGTCTGAACAGCTGAATGTTTGAAATGACTGAACTTTGAGAGTTAATCGAGATAGGCTCGAGATTTAGATCCATCTCGTTTGACTTGCTATTTAAAGTGTTGAAATAACTTCGAGGCAGGGCTTTGATGTATGCTCTTTTTTCATGAAATGTATGCTCTTTTTTCACAAAGATAAGCC
Source organism: Raddia distichophylla (assembly GCA_005191435.1). NCBI lineage: Eukaryota > Viridiplantae > Streptophyta > Magnoliopsida > Poales > Poaceae > Raddia > Raddia distichophylla. The sequence goes on from SPJY01016462.1 coordinate 536,876, forward strand.
ATTAAGCTGTTAAATTGTTAAGCCTTGAAAAACTATCCCTTTGTTTTTGCGTCCTATCAAAACAAACGCAGGGCTTTGGTGTTTTTAAGCTGCCAAAATTGCTTAAAAAAACCATTTTTAAGCTTAGGCCTTGTTCTTTTCGGTATGCATCGGTGTGTTTTACGTTGTGTTTTACTGTAGCAAATTTTATTATTTTTATATAGCCAATATTTTGTGATAATTTGTAATGATTTTTCATGACTTTTAGTAGGAGATATCCTAAAACTATTTTTAAATTTTTTAAAATCTTTATACCTCTTTTTTTAGGCTATAAAATTTGCTACAGTAAAATGCCACAGTACGATACGCTAAAAAGAACAAGGCCTTAAGGCATGCTCAATGCTACCTCTATTATCCCCCCATTTTGTCCTAAAATCATTGTATTAGTAGTAAGTAGGTAATAAAATATAAGAAAGAAAAAATATAGCAAGAGTGGAAATTTATAGATAGCATTGGGCATGCCCTTAGAGAAGAAAAACTAAGGTCCAGTTTTTTTAACTTAACAGATTAACAGCTTAACGACATATCTACGTTTTAAAAAGACATATGTTTTGAGAATTTTGAGTTTATTTTTTCATTATTTTGAAGGTGGGTTCTAACGCTTTAAAAAGCAAGTCAAATGAAATGGATCCGAATCTCGAAATTACCTCGAGAAGCATTTGAAATTTAGTCATTTCAGCCGTTCAGCTGTTAATATCAGCGGAAAAGAACGGGGCCTAAGATCTTAAAAAACACTAAGATAATACTCCATGGATATGTGCAAACCTGTATCCAAATGGCAATAGCGGCTTTTTTAAAACAGAGGGAGTAAAATGATAACGCATTTAGCTGGTCCGTCCTCCCTTCGCCACATGTCTACGCTGGCCTCACCTGCCCTAACCAGAGGTTGGGGTGAAAACAGGTTAGATTCGGATAATGGCTAAACCATATTCTACCCTTATGGTTATCCTCGGAACTGGATACGAATACGGCTAGGTCGGTTACATATATGGATGCGGGAAATGTTGACACGGATACTAGCGGATTCGAGTCGAATCTAATATAGTCACGAAAGTTTGTCGGAACATACAAACCCCACAAATTGTATGTCTAGAATTGATTAAAGCGGTTATGCAATTAAATTTATTATAGCATTTGTAATATTAATAGAAAATGTATCGTAAACTTTCACATTTGCATGCATAAATAACTATCGACCAATAGTGTTGCGCCAACACTACAGCACACTATACAATGACAAAAGCATATATACTGATATACATACTTGAAAAATGACATATGATACGGTAACCACACATATATAGAATATATAATAGGAACCCAACAATATGATAATATGACAAAGCAACATGGTTCAAAGTTCACATTAAGACGGTTACACACAGTGGCGGAGCCACCGCCCGGCCACCCTGGGCCCAGGCCCGGGCTCCGGCCCAGTAGCAATACATTTATCCCTTAAGGCCCAGCTTATTTTTCAGTATATTTGTGGCAAGTGGCCCAGCCCAACTAGGCGGAGCCAAGGCCCAGCCACCCTGGGCCCAGGCTCCTCAGTTGGGCTGGCTCCGCCACTGGTTACACATACACTTAAACAGCATACTGCTGCTTCGATTGGATTCCATATCAGATCTAGCACGAACAATGAACAAAAGTACATAAAAATATTGCACTTATAGCATAACAGAACAGAGGTATGAGCATTAGAACATGGGCATGAACATTAGGGAGTAGCGGTAGCAAGCAGAAGCAGAGCAAGCATGGACACGCCGGCGCCGGTAGGCGGTAGCAGCGTACCAGGGGAAGAGGAGGGACTGGAGGCGGCGGCCAGTGGGTCGGTGACGGGCGGCGCGGCACCCTTTGGCTGTGGGCGTGCGGACGGATGAGGTAGGTTAGATGCCTCCGAGTTAGAGCTCGACAAAAAAACTCGGGCTTGACGAGCCACTCAAAATCGGATCAAGCTCGCTTGAGCTTTATTCGAGCCGATCTCGAGCCAGCTATCAAGCACAATTATATATCGAGCCGATCTAGAATGAGCTCGAGCTGCTGGTTTCGGCTCGAATGCTCGAATAGTTATTCGCTAATTAGCAATTCTAACCTTTAAACCGCCTAGTTGTTAGTACTATGGGCTCATTGGTCATTGTTTAGCACTATACTTTTATGTATTTATGATTATAATTAAGGAACATTATTCAATTTTAACCGTATCATGTTATTAGTTTAGTATTTATTTTTGAGACAGTTGCATTGTTAATATAAAATTATAAAAAAGAGATATTTAATGATTTTCGAGTCAAACCGAGCCGATCTCAAGCTTAACCGAGCCAAATCGATCTTAAGTTCGAGCCTTACACCGGGCTCGATATACATCCAAGCCGAGCCAGCTCGATATACATTCGAGCTGAACCCGAGCCGAGCTCGAGCCAACCCGAGCTTGAGCCTTAGCATGCTCAGCTCGCTCAAGATCGGCTCGAATCCACCCCTACTTACAAGCTGGGGTCGGATCGAATCAGAGTTTCCTTAGGTAGCCATAGACCTACAGTTCTCCTTGAACTTATGTGCTTCATGGAAAAGAAGCAAACAAAGGTACGCTCGATTGCTGTCATGTTCTCTGCCACAGACTGGCATCGTCACCAGTTAGGCCCACTAGAAAAAAAACGTGGAGCTATATTGTATGAGAACATAATTACCCATCTTCGGGGGCAAGGGTGGAACAACCTCTCAATCTACTTACTGCAGCTCAGGATGGGCGTCGCCGTCTATGCATGACTTCTTGTTTTAATTTCCCATACGCCGAGGACGTTGTCTACTTGTCTTGGCCAAGAGACATAGTTAGTTGTTGTTTCCATTTGGTTCTTATTTCTTATTGTTGATACTTGGAAAGACCCAACCAGATGATGATGTATGCTGGTTGGTAGTAAGAGGAATCTTATTATCCATAAAAATGTGTGATGGAAAAACAATTATTTGATTTAGTTTTTTGCTCTCCCTTAGCAGCAGCAAAGGAGTCTATTTGCCTGCCTAGCTTTGGATCCCCGATGCAATGCCAAAAAGGAAACTCAACGATTCCCTGAGGTTGATAAGTCTGATGACTTAGCAGCAGTGCAGAATTGAGTTTCTAGTATGGTGGATTTGATCTATAGTTCGGGGGAAATAAATACATACCAAAATGTTCAATGAAGGAAGGCGCAAGGTATAGAACCAACCCACCCATACTGAGAGAGAGAGAGAGAAATGCTTTTCTTTCCATTCCCTATGAGTCATCGAGATAAAAAAAAGGATACCATTACTGATAATTGGTCCCCCAAAGACGATTTCGTCGGCGGGACGGGCAGTTTGTCAAGATCGTGGGGGTCATTGTTGAGGGGGGAATGCCGTGGATGACCAACATGGATGAGCTCGTCGGCGATGTGGGTAGCTCGCCAGAGTCACAGGGTTCACCATACGAAGTGTTGCATCGATCGTGAAGGAGCTCACCGGGGTCATCGTGGAGGGGGTCAATGGGGCCACCATAGAGGAGCTCACTGATAGCGTTAGTAGCTCGCTAGGGGTAACTGTGGAGGCAGTTGCGCTGTCGAGGAACTCGCCAAGGTTGTCATCGACAGGGATCGCTGTGGAGGATGTCGAATATGTGTACGAGTAGGTTATAAGTCTGTGTTGTAATAGACATCGTTGGTTTAGAGTTGGAATCGGACTCTAGTCAGAACTCCACTATATAAAGGGAGGCACCCCTGGTGTAATCAACGTACGACTATGTAGCAGTTTAGGCTCGCAGGAGGTCGTGGCCAGCTTGTGGCCGCGACCCACGGCGGTGAGCTGCGTTGTTTGTGAGAAGCGTCCATAATCATTGCTTCGCAGATGTACACCTGCTGGAAAAATTCAATTGGATGTATACATGTTGGAACAATCCAATTGTACGTTTTACCGGAACGTTTTAATTTAAAAAGAACTATTTAAAGCATGCTCCTATGCCTACTAGAACATGGTCATAGACGGATTGGAACATGCTCATAAGCATTTCTTTGTGCAATATATTTTTACAACATGTGAAACAAAGATAATGTGCTACTGAAACATTTTTCAGCAACACGTGAAATAATAACAAATACTTGGTGCATTTTTTTGATAACATGCAAAAAATGTTCTACCAAAACGCTTTAATCTGCCTATTGACGGCTAGAACAATTCAATTGACCTACTAAAACATAGTAATAGACGGATTGGAACATGCTCGTAGGTATTTTTTTGTGCAACGTTTTTTATAACATGTGAAACAAAAAGTACGTGTGACTGAAACATTTTCTAAAAAGATGTAAAGCAAAAATACTCGGTGTGACATTTTTCGATAACATGCAAAACAAAATTAATGCGTTAGTACTTAGTACAATATTATTCAACAACGTATGAAATAAAACTAGAATTTGCAGAGCACTTGACGCGAAGAGACGCTGATATCATAGGCTGATACACAACACAATTTTATAGACCGGGCACCGTGCATAGGTAGCGGTAGATGGGGCGCGATAATGTGTCCTTGTCCCGCAGGGTCCTATGTCACTATTGTGAACATATTCAACCTTTATAAACAATTCAACATAGTCACTATGCCAATATCTAAATTTAGAGACTCTCCCGACCCCGGATCTTTATATTTAGAGACTCTCTATTCGATCTCTATATCTTTTTGATCTTTATATCTTTCAAGGATAGAGATTGCTTGAGAGGATGAAAATATGGAGAGGGAATATGGTTAGAAAAGGAATATAGAGAACGAAATTTAGAGACTCTAGTGGACGGTGGTGATGCTCATATCCCCTGAAACAATCAATTTCATTATGTTACTATTGTTTTATATATTTTCTAATTTTAGCATTTTTTATATATTGATAGTCTGCCTTCTCCTTTGCCGCTACCACCGCTTCCTCTACTGCGAGCTCACCACTGACCGCCGCTGCGAGGTTGCCGCCACGCAATCGTCGTCTGTTGCCACTTGAAGGAGGAGGAGCTTGCCGCGCCGCCGCCGAAGGAGAGCTCGCCTCGTCGGAGCTCGTCGAAGTTGAGCGAGATTGGATTAGAGAGGAAGGAGGAGGAGGAAGAAGGAGATGAGAGGATGACATGTGGGACCCAGCTGTCAGTTGAGTATTTTCCAGCTTATAGTGCCTAAAATGGCATACATAAAACTAAGCAGTAGTTTATCGAGACATATATAATAACGCTTTTACTCGGTCATAGGTGCCTGCGTTTGGATTGGTGTGCAGGCGATTTCTCGCTCGTAGCAGGTGATTTTCCAACGCGATGCGGTTCGCTAGTGTTAAGACCGGATCGATGAGGCATGCATGGCGCACAGTTCTTGTGTTAATCGCGCAGCTCATGAGATATCCCTGTTTGTTTTTCCATTTTTTGAGTTTATATATATGTGAAAAATGTTTTTAATACTGCAATGTCTATTTTTATTTGATTAAATCCATGTAAATGAGATGCAAATACATCAATAACAAATCACATTTAGTTGCTATACCTATTTTGCTTTGTTTAAATTTTTTTTCACATTTTTTATACTATTTTTTTAGTTGTGCTTGTCGCTAAAATTTCTATGTTTTTATACTGAAAATTCAATCGCCTACGCTAAATGTTAAAACATAGATGCCTGCATTGTAAATGGTCCACTATCAATAAAATAATAGTTTTTTAATTAATAGAGACTGTTGTGACACCCTTAACTTCGCAATGGTATACATGATAAAATCCTTAAACCCTAACCCTAAGGGACAAGGCACTCATCCAATTCCAATCCACGACGGAGCCGCCGCAGCCACCCTTGCCCTCATCCACGATGGAGATGGAGATGGAGACGGATCCGCCGCCGCCGCCGCCCTTGCCCTCATCGACGATGGAGATGGAGACGGAGACGGAGGTCACGGAGCCGGTGGCGGACGATGAGCTTGACTGCATCTTCCGGCACTGCTTCTGCCGGTGGTGTCGCTCCAGCCCATGGCGGATCCCTCGCGTCGCCCCCGGCAGGGACTACGAGGGCGTTGCGGCAGAAGATAGCGCCGCCGCCGCGTGGTCGCTGTTCATCGGCTTCACCTCCTCCAGCGACAGCCTGCTAAGCCTGCGCCGGTTCCGCGTTGCGCGTTCCGGCCGCGTCCTCGGCCGGAGCGACGACGCCCTCGACAACGTCCTGGACGACGTCGACTACGGAGCCAAGGGCATATCGTCACTCGTTAGCGTTTCCGCCGCCAAGCCATCTCCCGACGCCGGCTCGCTCTCCTTCTCCCTCCTCAGCAAGGAATTCGATGACCCCCGATTCCACGCCGTCCAGCTGGATCTGGACTTCGGCGCCGGCGCCGGTAGGAGGATGACCCTGCCTGACGTACCTCCAGTCCCCTTCTTCCCGACCAGCGCCATCTCGGCCGCCGGCGCCCTCTGGGTGCCCTGTTTCACCACCTTCCGTGGTCCATCCCACCTCGTGATGCGGCGACGCCGCCACGGCGACCAATTCGATCCGTGGGAGACAATCGCCACCATGGAGGCGACCAGCTCGCCGGAGTCACGCTGGAACCTCATCTCTGGGTATGCTGTGGTCGGCGGCGTCATCCTGCTGTCACTGCCGCCGCCTCACCTCTTCGTCGCCTTCAGTTGCTCCACCTGCACCTTCACCCCAGTCGCCACTACCGCCGGCAGCGGCGCCAAGAAATCCGACTACTTCCCTCTCTGCGGGCGCTCTGTGCACGTTAAAGAAGACGACACCATCCACTTCCTCCATAACCGGACCGTCTATGCCTACAAGCTGGAGGAGCAGCAGGACGGGCATTACCAGATGGCACCCCCTACACTTGTTGTTGATCGCCTCTGCCCTTTCGAGAGCAATGAGGGCTATGAATTCCTCACGCATCTGGGCGACCGGGACATGTGCTACTGCTACGTCTGGTCACGCCCATACCTGGGCTGCTGCAATCGTGATGATACCTTACACATGCTAATCACCACCTTTAGGGTTAAGGGCTCCATTAACCGCAGCAACCACAATGGCGTGGGGTTCCAGATTTTGCATTCCACATGCCGCCAGCTACACAAATCGCAGATCAAACCCAATAATTTCTTCTACTTGCGACAGTAAGTGATGCTTTAGTTTCCTTAGTTTCTCACTTGTCAGTCATTTTTTGCATAATTCTTACTTAGTGCGAAAAAATGTTCCTTCTGCTTGATCACTAGGGAGCACAGGGAGTTCAATCATGAGACTACAATGCCCCCGGCAAAAAAGAAGAAGGAGAGTGCAATGGCACCTTCGATGCTCACGGAATTTCCAGGCAGCTCCAATGTGGTACAATCTGCCAAGATCCTTCCTTGTTGCAGGTCAGAAGATGTCTGCCTCCCAACTTCATTTCTAAGGTTTACTGCTAGTTTGATGCATACTTGAATGCCACCTTGTGTATTGCAATTCTCACAGGGAGTTCTTGAATGAAATGCTGTACCTAGGCGCTATCATGCTTGAGGGCTCTGCTATCCAGATCAAGAGAACTCTATATATTATCTGCCAAGTTTCTTCTCGTTCAACTGTGTATGAGATTAGTATCTTGAATGGAAGGCTGCCTTGCAATGGCAAAACTCTCAAATCGCATTACTTCTTGGAAACATCTGCATGTGATTACGCAAATGATCTGATGGAACGTCCTCCCTCATGGGAGGGACGTCCTCTCTCATTGCAGTTTGTCTGCGACGGTACATTCATATATGGTGTCCCAAACAAAAGAAATGAAATATATAAGTATTGTTTGGATCTGGGAATCCCCTATGACCATTATGTAAGAAGGCCTAGGGGTGATGATTTTTCAATTAAACTTGTTCTTCGAGTTGGCTACAAGATTATTGCTATCTGTGATACTCTTGGAGCTGTCTATTATTGGTGT